>JXSR01S043671.1:8495-22417 GCA_000969725.1 Ophiothrix spiculata | reverse complement strand
AACTCTAAATATAGGACTTGCATGCTTTTATTGATTGGTACCAAACAAAGGATTTGGACTGATGACCTTCCCCGTAAACATGGCGCATCGTAGTCTATTCAACAAGATATAGTAATTAACCTACTGATAATGGTTCGTTTTGATGGATGGGATATAATCCGAAGTGGTTGGGTATGGTAACACATATATTGAATGCATTTGAAATGCATTCCGTCATATTCACGGTATTTGTGACCCGTCATGTCGAAAGGTACCTTAAGGTCGGCAAAATCCAAATTGATTTCTTGGTCTCATCTGAAAGCTGAGATGTTAAGCTTTAAAATGACACCTTGATTTTGGTTATTGGATGTTCGGTTGCGAAGTTTACCCAAATTGGTAAAAGGCATCGGGCTGATTCGGAAAACTGTATTTCTGAGAAAATCGAGTTTAAAGTTTTTTTTACCTAAGTAAATCTTGAATGGAGAGAGGATTTTTAGCTTGGTTTTTAATACATTTTTCTTATGTTTTGGATGTTGGAACCTGATTAATATGATATAATACACTTCAATGGTAAACTTTCTGATGAAACTAGAAATTCGACCTTGGACGTGATTTTTGACTATGCTTAGCTTCAATGGCCCGTATCTCGTAATGTACTATGCCGGTATTAAGGTACCTTTCGATATGACGATCCACATTTTACGTCCCATGCAGGGCCTCTAAAGCTAGTTCCTGAAAGAGCTAGTGAAAAAGGAACGCTTAAAGGTGTGTAATTAACTTTTAACTGATTAACCTTGACATCTGTAATGCCTTTTAGGTGGTTTTACTCTCAGTTTACTTCTTGTTTACTCTTCAGAGGCAAAATAAAGTATTGCATACTGGGGATGAGGCTGTTATGAAAATACATAAGACATGGAAAATAGGCATATCAATTAACTTTAAACTTTTTGCTTTATCTCAAAAACTACTTTGAATTTGAAAGTGAAATGTTGGATTTACAAACAGAAAAATATAAGCTTCCATTTGACGTCAAAAAATGCAATACTTCCAGTTGAGCCCTGGGGATGATCGGGACCTACACCTTTAAATGCATTGAAGTTAAAAAACACAAATCATGGAAAAAAATGATACATTTTCCCTATGAAATAGCAAAGTATCGTTTTATTACGTTACATCCGAATAGAAAGAAATTAAGCATCAATAACATTTTTACTGACAATAACAGATATAGAAGCTGTCGACGATGCCGTGGCAACAGAAGAGCTACAATTGGTGCCAAATCCTGAAACAGCAACATTTGCTATGGACACCGACCTCAGTACATCGTTTGATGTTACGGCATTAGAAGACACCTTGAGTGAAGGATTTGAGTGTCATGAACTCCGTCTGATAGCAGTTGACGCCACGACAAATCCGACAACAGCCGCAACTGCCATTGGGAGAATTGGATCTACCAGGGTTTGCATCGTTGACACCACATGTAAGTGATTAGCGATAACTGATGACATATATAAATATTTCCACTCAAGTTGTCATTTAACACTTAAGTAACCAAGGTGGAGGGAGGTTCCTGGGGACCCCCCTTAAAAACACCATTTCGATAGGAACTTTACGTTGAAAGTCTGGTCAATGATTGAGTGTGTATAAAGGACCAAAATGCTGAAAAAGTTCCTAGGAACCCCTTGAAAAAACACCATTTCGATATGAATACGTTGAAAGTCGGGTTAATGATAGAATATATTTAAAGGACCAAAATGTTGATAAAGTTCCAAGGGACCCCCTTGAAAAAACACCATTTTGATATCAATTTTACGTTGAAGTCTGGTGAATGATAAAACATGTATAAAGGACCAAAATGCAGAAAAATGAAAATCGGATGAACCGTTTCAAAATGGCGGCCAAAGAACATATTATATGCCGCATCAAATGTTTTCGTCAAACTTTCAAAAACCTGTTCCTGAAGGAATTTCCGCATAAAAGAATTCTCAAATTTGCACATTGCAAGTACAATTACGTTGTCAAAATAAAATTAGAAAAAAACGTTATTCGATTTTTGATTTTATGGGCAAAACAAATTTGAACAGCGCCCTCGAAAAATCACTTTATGTTAATTAGCACGAAAACGAAAAATTGCACTTTATATTCCTTCCTTTCTAACAACACGTTGTCAGGCAAGGCAGAAATATCACTTTATATTCTTGCGTAAGTCAACTCATTTTTGGTGGTTACGTAATACTTCCACAGTCATATAAACACACATATCATATCTTATTTGTAACATCACGTTATTATACAGGACATGTTCAAACAATCTATTGGCAGTATTTGTATATTGACGGTACTCTGTAAAAAAACATATCTTCAGAATTTAATAAGCATAAGTCCTGTCACTCTTTTAACACATAGTCGATGTTTTCATTCGTGACACCAAGCGCATATTGTTGATGGTAAGATTACATTTGGAGGGGATGTGTTCAGAACAAAACTAAAAAGCTGTATAAGGCTCAACTTTGTTAAATATAATGCAATGTCTGACCCTCATTAAATGAGTTATTTTCTATAGAATGCGGAAGATTTTCAATCAATTTAAATGAAAAGTATTGTCAAAGGGTTTGATGTCATACTATCAATTCGGGAAGGGTTTGATGTCATACTATCAATTCGGGAAGGGTTTGATGTCATACTATCAATTCGGGAAGGGTTTGATGTCATACTATCAATTCGGGAAGGCTTGATGTCATACTATCAATTCGGGAAGGGTTTGATGTCATACTATCAATTCGGGAAGGGTTTGATGTCATACTATCAATTCGGGAAGGGTTTGATGTTATACTATCAATTCGGGAAGGGTTTCATGTCATACTATCAATTCGGGAAGGGTTTCATGTCATACTATCAATTCGGGAAGGGTTTCATGTCATACTATCAATTCGGGAAGGGTTTCATGTCATACTATCAATTCAGGAAGGGTTTCATGTCATACTATCAATTCGGGAAGGGTTTCATGTCATACTATCAATTCGGGTTCATTTTGGATGACACCATATTAACCTCTTTGTTTGATATAATAGGTCTAATAGATCGATCGTTTAGATTACATAATACAACTGTCGTTTGTTTTGAATTACCAAAACAAAAATAATGTCAACATACGTGTATGAGCTTTTAATTTGATGCTAAATGGTATATCTTAACGTTATACGCCGGGGAAGTAGTGACGTCATATTTATGATAATTAGCCCAACACGTGCGATCTGGTCCCAAACAAATGATCATGTCGTGAGTAGTTCCACTGATCATAAGTGTTAACAGCATAGACATGATAGGCGTAAGTAAACATACAAATCAGACTGATTTTCTCGGTTGGGAAACGAAAATAACGACAGGGGTCCCGTCCTGGCTTTTGTTCACAACCTTCAGCAAAACACACCTGCATGTTCTCCCTTATTTTGTTTTAGACGAAAGTTATGGTATAAAGTCGGAGTCGGACTTTTTTCCCCATAGACATAAGCTATGGTCACAGTAGGTCGTACGCAGTCATAGTAAGATATTGAACATGACAAATAACCAGGCTGTGAGTTTAAGAACTGTTTTTGATCGTACGATGTTCTTGGGGCGCTAGTACGACGTTCGTACGAAACGGTCAAAACAACTGATCGCAGCTTGTTTGTAAGGCGTTTGCGACCAGTCGTAAGGGTATTTTTTTAATTTATTTTAAAAACAAAACTCATTTTCGTCAAGGGGAAATACATCTATTAACATTGCCCAGAAAAAAAATTTCATGAAAATTAACATTTGTCAGATATTTGTAAAAAAATATACCTATTCTTGCGAACGTCGTACGAACCTCCTCCTTAAAGGAGTCGTACGAGTCTTTTGATCGTACGATCATTGTGACCGTAGCTTTAACGTGTGGCAAAATTGGTCACACCGTTTGTTTGGGTCCAAAACGCACGTGTTTGGTGATTAACATAAATTATGACGTCACTACTTCCCCGGCGTATAGGCTTAGATGTTTCAAATGCCTGCTTCCTATTATTAAATCTCCATTGTAAAGATTTAAATCAATTTGACTATATATGCAGTCGTTTATATAATTAGGAATTTTTCGCCATCTTTGATTTTTCATATCTATATTTTTCATAAGAAAAGGGATTTTATTATTATGACCATACACCTGATATCGTTTAATTAAATTTCTATTGAATTGACTATATAACGCATACCCACCTCGCAGAATAAAAACTATATTAGGTTGCGAAAGCAAGATTAAGGTTGCCGTATGCGATAACCCAACTGTAAAATGCATAACGATTATCGCTACGGTATTTGTTGACGCTATTTAGGAAGCTAGCGTCAGGGACTGATTTATAGATATGCACGAGTTATATTTATATCCCTCTCATGGGGATCGGACATGACGTCATCAGATTTTGAAACTCCCATTCAAAAAACTTGAATTTTAACTAAAGCTCCAACATTTCATTTTATGCCCTTACTTGGCGTATAAAATTATGCAGATTCCAAATCCGTTGAGGTTGGAACTTCAACCCCGGAAAACTAAAAAGATATTTTGACTTATAAGCGGATTTTTAATTACGGATAGTGTGACGTCATACGAGATATGCGCTCTGTATCTCTGCCGTTTCGCATCGTGAAAATAGGATCGTTTTAAGCTGGACGAATAAGTATCGTAAAATCCCGCTTCATGATAACTAGACGGCGTGGCCGAATGGATAAGGCGTCCGCCTAATGTGAGGAAGGTTCGTGGATCGAAACTTGGCTTCTTCTTCTTCTTTTTTTGTCTACTTTTTTGTTCCTTCTCAAACCTTCTTTTCTTATGACTTTTTATCAGAATATATATTGAAAAAACAAAACAAACATCGATAGGTTTTTTCTTTCAAATTTAAACAAAATAAATATGATACCATGGTCTTATATTTCGTCATGCGGCCATGCGGCGCCGGCGGTGTAGCTAGCATGCCAATGATCGTGCATGCAGTGTACAACATGACTCATGACTGATAAATAAACCAATGTTGGTTTATTTATCTCAGCTCATGAGCATTACAAAGTTTGAAGTTGTGATTTAGGGCTATATATTTTGCAAATTAGCAAAACTTTATTTCAAATCATATAAGGGACGGGTTTGCAAATTAGCAAAACTTTATTTCAAATCATATCAGGGACCGGGTTTCAAATAAATCTTCTAATCAAAATTAAACACGTGATCATCACCACCATCCTCGTTCATTTTTATTAAAGGCAGTAATTTTTGATTTCGGTGGTACCAGGGTGGTACCGTGCGTTGAAAAAGGGATCGTCCTACCACCACTGATATCCCTATATTTTATAATGGGATAAGGCCAAAAAAAAACAAGCTTGTTTCTGGTAACATGCTTGAAAAAGTAAATGCGATATGTGGTTTTTTTTTTTTTTATTTTTTATTTTTTACTTTTCAAAATGCTATTTTCCCTTTTTTTAAACTAAAATGCAGGATTCCCAGAAAGAAAAAAAACATTAAAACAATGCTCTTTGTTTCTTATATTATTTATTAATATCATTAATATCCATAAACGCTTTATATATAACTGTAGCCTTTGTTATTGTAATATGTATTGTGTATCCATGTAATCTTACCTAAATATAAGTATTTTCCTGTATATCTATAGTCCTGGGACCAGGACCTCATTCAATGCCATAAATTATCTTTTGGGTCCTCAATCGATGTGAATTCATCATGTGGCATCGGAATATTATACTAGACGTATTCAACATTCCAGAACTTTAGTTCAAAACACGTCTTATACAATAAACCAACAACCACTGCTGCTGTGCGATCATCCGTATTCATGTAATGCATGTACACAGTGAATTGCATTGACTCAATAAAACTCACTAGTGCACGTAAGTTCTCGCCAGTCAAAACCAAATAATCTCGTAATGATCTTCATACATGGCATCAATTTCTTTCTTGTCCAAATCCTTCAAAATCTCTCTCTTTATCACTATTATCAACAAATAGACACGGCATAGAGCTCAAATTATCGGTACTCTTCAGTTCTCCGCCATTTTTATTCACCGTTTTCGCTGGCTTTCACATATGAACAATTAATTGCCGACTAATTTATAGGCTGAGAATACAACGGGTACCTGATTTGGTGTTCGTTTGTTTTTACGCAAGTCTTCAATAAGCTTTTGACAGAATTTGTTTTTTTTATATTTATTTTTTTATGTCAAATATCAAAAAAAAAAAAGAGATGCCAGAATATGTAACTAAACTAAAAGGTGTAAAATTATGGAACGAAATAGCATCAGATATTCGCAACTCTGTCAATGTTGAACTTTTTAAACAAAACTATACAAATGTATATTTCAATCATTTTACACAATAATTTATTGTAAATACATAGACTTTATATTTTATCATGATTTTCAATTATCGGACCAAATTTTCAAGTTTGTTACTCTTTATGTAATTTAATCATGTTTGTGTTTTAAATAGAAATATTTGCTGTAAATATATACCGTATAATTACCTTTATTACGTTTTACTTCTTGTCGCAATTGAATTTTCTGGCAAATTCTTAAGTTTGTTAAATTGTATATATACTATTTTATCATGCCTATGTTTTAATACTACTATTTTTAGATATAAAGTGATATGTATATATATATAAGTTTTTAAGGTGTATGTGCAGTGTCCCGTGTTAGACCAGCTGCGGCTGAATCGGGTAACCCTGGGTAAATATGTTGCAAATAAAATAAAATAAATAACAGAAACGCGCGAGTGTTACCAGAAATAAACTTGTTTTTTTTTTTATTTGGCCTAACACCCATTTTATCAATTGTGTGTGGACGATTATAATTTCTAGTCCCTAGCGCACTCAGATGGTAATGAAATCATGAAGCCATGAAAATAATTTGTACCCCGTTGTGGTCACTGAGCGTGAATAACTGTAGTCCTTTTGGTTTGATCATTATCATTCGATTACTTTTGTCAGAAATAAGAACAAAGTATATAATAGCACAATAAAAGTTTAACGTATATCCACGTTAATTTAGCGTGAAATCGGGTTGTTTCACGCTATTTCCAAGTCAAGCGGTAATATCCACCGCTACATTTTACGTTTGCGTTCGTTATGAGAGATATCGCAACATGTCCTTGCACGTTAAGCTGTGTACCATACAATCCAATGATAAAAGCAGTCAGAAGGCGAAGTTGGCTTGAATAATAGCAAACTAAAGCTCTTAATTTCTGAATGTTGATTGGGAAACGGTTGTTTTAATAAGCATTTAGTTAATGTCTGAACTATGTTAGATCATGTGTGTAAGTCAAGGTGACACATTTAAAATTTATAAAAATACACGAAATGAAAATAAAAGTTGATTTTTACTTACAGCTCTAGTTGAAATGTAGTTAGGGTTCCGCTGACGCTATTTTCTCAGCTGCTCATTTGTATTTGAATAGAAATAAGGTTAGCGTCGAAAATAGCGATCGCGGATTTACAACGCAACCTCTCAAATATATAACAAATGAAGGACGTAAATTCATATAAACTTTGGAGGAAAAAGTGTTATTTATACGAGTTCCACATTGCTATAATAGGGATTTCTTGTTCGAATAATTAGGGAATATGTTAATAGTTTATACATAGGGGACGGTGGGGCAGGTTGGCCCCCTTTTCATTGAAACGCCCCAGAATCGGACATGATAAAGTCTAGAGATTTTCCTCTTTACACAAGATAGATATATACCCGAACTATGTGTTGCATAAATGCTAAGACTCTTATCTTATTTAAGTAATAGAGAAAATAAAAAAATGTTGTCAATAGGGCCAACTTACCCCGCATGCGGGGCAAGTTGGCCCACCTAGTGGGGCAAGTTGGCCCCATTTACAAAAAAAGAGTCGTACTCATTTTACTGTGACACATTTCATACATTATGTTTTTTTTAACTGAAGCACGGGAATGTCCTGCATACAAAAATGTCCTTTTAGGATGAAATGCCATAATACATTAATACAATATCGATCTTTTAAAAAGATAAGTTGTGACCTACAGTGTCATCTGCATGCAATATGCCACATATTTCCTACGAGTCTTGTGAAAGACTTCTTGCGTCTTGTTATACGCATCTATTTACTTGTTTAGAATTAAAATCGTGTTAAAACGTCATAAATATTATTGTGCTCGAGTCTGAGTAGGTTATCATACCATCTCGGGCAAAATCGCCATAGGGCCAACTTGCCCCATGTGGTAGTGGGCGAACCCGCCCCATAGTCCCAGTTTTGACTTATCCTCTTGGTATTCCAACAAAACAAAGAATAAAGAGGATTTGATCTCATGATATGTTGGACATGTACCCTACCTCATAATCAATAATAATAACTTGAACCTACGAAGTAATATTTTGACACTGGTACAAAATTACTTTTGCTCAAAAAGATTACTAAGGTAATTCGAAAACTCGTTTTATTGATAACTCACACAAAGAGCTGAGTTCGGTCTTGTAAATTTTATGGTAAATGTGATGCTTTATGCATAACCAAAAATCACCAGTTACATAATTCTCCTAAAGTCACGTGAGCAGAAACACGAGGTGGGCCGACCCGCCCCGAGGGCCAACTTGCCCCACCCTCCCCTATTATGCAATTTTGTAATTCTCAATATTGGTAGTTTTCATTGAAGGCAATAGCTCATCTGTATGATACACAAAACATTGATAGTTCTCCTCCCTTTCCAAAACGTGGTTGATTGCCTTCCTTAACTCTAATTTTCCCTTTCTTACAGCAACGTGGTACGTATTCGACCGTGCAGTCTATACTGTCACCGAAAGATCAGGAACAGTGTCGCTCACAATTTTAAGAAAGGGAGATACAAGTGCCGCCGGAAGTGTCTGTAAGTACATCATCGTCTGGACAGGCATTTCAAGGATTGAGAGCCACATTTTAAGACCTGTTATCGATGTTTTCAGATTTATCCTCGTCTAACCAAGGCGGATGGGGGTGCAACCCCCTAAGATTTTCCCTACAGCATAAAAACGCAAAACGACCCCATGCGTTTGTGTAATCTCTTTGACATCCTTTGCGGTCATTTTGATGATAAAATTGGGGGGTAACAGATACCTATAAGGTGGGAATAGGGTAAGGCACGGTTCCCAATTCATGACGAAAGGTTTTGAGTCATACGAAAGGGCTTGACGTAATTGTCTTGCATCATGATGCAGAAAAATATTTAGTCATGATTAAAGATAGATGTATTAGAGTTGATTGAATGATGCAGAAAAAAATTGCCAGGATCTACGTTATTATAAAGACCACTTCAAAGAAGGTAGTTGTGCGATTTTCCTAATATTTTTTGCATCATGACTCAAAAACCATTTCGTCATGGTTCTTGCGTCAAGCTCTTTCGTATGTCGGAAGTCATTCCGTAATGAACTGGGAACCGTGCCTAAGCCGTCAAAGTTTTTTTCCCCAGATTTTCCCTACTTACAGCAATGGTAAAACAATAGATCTCCGACGCGACTTCCTCTTTGTTTCATTATTGTATTTTGTTTAATGTTGATTTTAATAATGTCATTTTCCCCTATATATGCTTGTCACTTTTATATATAGTTGTAAAAACCGAGGATGATACGGCTATGGGTTCGGTAATGGCAAATATGGGGGACTATACCCTGCAAACTACCGTTTTAACGGGCACTGGCTTGGAAGTTGAGTTTTCAGATGAAATGGGTTCAACAGCTACTCAGAATACTGCAAGTATAACGCTAACAGCGGACACCGACATTGAAGCTAACGAGCAGTTTATCGTTGAGCTCAATACTCCGTCTGATGGAGAAACACTAGGAGATCTGTACAGGGCTGTTGTTACAATAATTGACGATGACACCGTTGGCTTTGGGTTAGCAGATTCTACGTACGTTGAAAAAGAAGGCGACGCGGTTGAAGTAAGAATCAACAGATATGGAATACTTGGCACAGCCCAAACGCTAAGTAAGTTACAAGAAAAAGAATAATGGAAATAAGAAAATTTTAAAAGATTTTTTTGAAAAATGTCAACCATGCAGTTATAGATGTAAATGAAGGACAAAATCAACTGTAACTTTATTTGTATTTGACTATTATATTAGAATCACTTTACCCTATTGTCAAATGTCAAACATTTCGTCAGGAAATGTGTTAAATATTTAAATATCTCATTCTTTCTTTTTTCTATTCATGTTTTCTTCTTTTTTTGTCAGCTTATGCACTTATCACTTGTAACTCCGGCCCCTGGGTATCTGGGCACTAGAGGGAACTCGGCGTGTTTACGCGGGGAAGTTGTGCATGCTGATGTCCCCGCCAGGCGGGGAACTCGTGCGGGAATGCGGCGGTGACTCGATGGTGACCATTTAGGCGGGGAATTTGACCGGGACTTAAATCTATGGAATTTGAGCCCTTTTCCCGTGGTGTGGGGCCGGGACTTCGTCGGTGACTCGGTTTTGAGGATGCCCCGCCCTACGGGGAAGTCGGCGGAGTGTTCGGCGGGGACTCGTCAAATTCTTATGAACGAGTTCGGGCGCATTCCCCGCTAGTGCCCGGGTACCCGGGGGCCGGAGTTACTAGTGATAAGTGCATTAAGGTACAGATACTTAAAAAGAAACCATTTTTCATTTAAAACTCATACATATTTAACCGACGATTTTGTTATCAATTTGAAAGCATTAACAGCTACTGATGGGACTGCAACTTACGGCGATAGTATGGATGGTAAAGACTTCAACTCGGACATGATGGCTGAGGAAGTTTCATTCTCGGAATTCCAGACGACCGCAACGGTATATATTAGCTAAGCATTTTTACCTTTTAAAATACTACATGAGCGAAAAGATCAAATCACGTTTTACTTCTAAGCATTTGCTTCTTGGTCGTTCTCTGATAAACAAACAAACCCAAGTTCTTGGAATTTTGGATATTACTTCGGGTTATATTTTACCTGATTGATTGCTTTAATAGTCATGTTTGGTATGTCTGTGGTGGTTGTTCGTTAGTTTTTATGGAGATTTGCCAATTGTTGCATTTTTCTGAAGTTGAAGGTTCACTAATATTGAAAACTAATGTTTTCATTTTTTAATACCGTTATGGCGGCCATTGTATATTCAAAATAGCTACAATTTTCAACACATAATAACCTATATCTTAGCTTCTAAAGCATCTAGAAAAAAATGTTCAAGTGCCTTTATATTTTTTTTTTGGGGGGGGGGGGCGCAGAGACCAATAAACATACTTACACTTTTAAAAAAATAGTGAAATATATAACAAACATCGGGTAAATGGAGTAAAAAGCAATCCATTCAATGTTTCGTTAAATAGAACTTTCAATTTTTATTATAGCATGGCAAAACACAATGAATGACGGTTCAGACACGGTTCCCAATTCACGACAAAAGCTTTTGAGTCATACGAGGGGGCTTGACGCAATTGTCTTGCATCATGGTGCATAAAAATATTGAGTCATGATTAAAAGATAGATGTAGTATAGGGTATTGGAAATGGGTCTCTGTCATTATGAAGATTACTTCATAGGAGATAGTTAAGCATTACTTCTAATATTTTTGTATATTGACTCAAATACATTTCGTCATGTTTTTTGCGTCAAAGCCTTGCAAATATCGGAAGATATTCCGTCATGAATTGTGAACAAGGCCTAACAGGGCTTGGTCATCTGCAGTGGGGATCAAAAACCACGAGTCCCCTGCACCCAATAGTCAACAAAAAATCAGGGTTCCTTATATGACCATCAAACACAATTCATATGTTCCCAACAATAACAATTGGCCTCACGCAAAATATCCAAGATGGCCACCAACTAACAAAATACCATATTTTCACTTTGGTCCATATATTCAAAAGAGGTTTAAGACTTAGACCAGGTTTAAAGTTAGACCTGGTTTGAGTCTTATTGTATCACATCTTAATTAATTTTCCCTGACCAACATTATAATAGCCCTAATCTGGAATAGATGTCAATATTTACCCCCAAGGAGGGTTCGCGGCTGGGGAACCGAATTTTCAGGGAGTCGTTTAAAATAAGGGTTTTTGGCCCTAAGTTATGCGACAAGTATGTCCTGTTTGATATCAAATTAAGGGAAAAGTAATTCAAACCACTGAGTGAGTTGTTTATTTTGTTATTCTATCACCGTGCAAAAAGTTATACTTTATTTTCCTTGTATCCCCTACCAACTTAAACGAGATTGATTTTACAAAGCAAATTTTGACAAGCCGTATTGATTAGTGACACAAATTTCAATGTCTTAATATTTTCTCCTCCTCATTGAAACATGATGAATATTTTAGGTACCATACATGATTCACACTGACGGTGTCATTGAGGACGTGGAATGCTTCACACTCACTCTGAGTGGTACTGGTAATCCAACACTGAGACAAAGCACTGCAACAGTGTTCATACTAGATCGTACCTGTAAGTAAAGCTTTTCTTTGACATATAGGTATACACACTAAATTTGAACATTTTTAAAGCAGTCTTAGTTGAGATATGGGTTAAATAACGTTTTTCCATAATGGCGGCACTAAGGGGAGACACGTAAAATAATCGGCAATGTGGTTGAGATATCTGCACTAGTTGGAACAGTCTATTTCTCCACCAATCTTTAACATATCAATAATTCCTCTTATCCAAGCATTTGGTTGTGTGCCTATGTACTAAATATCAAATTGAGAATGTTGCAGGCAGAAGCCTATTATTTGACTTTGCCGTCTAGTTCAGATAACGGCAAGCAGGTTACGATTAGTTTACGTGTCTCCCCTAATTTGCATAAATATGATACGTGGAACACTTTTTGAATTTGGCTAATCGTTTTTTACAAAAATTCCAATACAATGACATGTGTTAGAAGTATATTTCGGGGCGTGCATGTAAACCCTAGTTTTCGACTAAACTAGTTGGGCTTCCGAATAAAATTTTTGCTACCAAACATTTGGTCGTGATGTCAAAATGACGAGTAACTTCAAATAATAATAACAATAACATAACGGTGCTTATGAAGCTCAGAGCGCTATACAAACATTGAATTGCCATATACATTGCACCAAATGTTTGTAAGTATATTTGTTACCGGTTCATACTTTAAATTCGATGGCAAATATTTGGTGACGTCACGACCAAATGTTTGGTAGCGAAAATTTTGTTTGGAGGTCGACTATGTTTTTAGCCATAGGCTGAAAAAATTAAAAAACATCTAATTAGAACTTGTAGGTTGACAAAAACGATTCCATGATTGTGATAAAAGAAATAATGTAAAATAAATAAAAGGTATTGAGAAAAAAACAAGATGCTCTGCAAGTTGCAGACTGATTCAGTTACAGCAAAATGTTATAGATCACGCTTTATTCGTAAACTCTTGTTCACAATCAGTCAATAAAATCAGATATTACTTATAGCAAAGCCAGTAAAGCATTGATAATTACTACACCTCTTGAATATTTTATAAGTTAATACAGTAGTTTTATTGGTTAAATAGCGGAGACACGCAAAAAGCATATTTTTGACTTCTTCCCTGCATGTTGCGTTAATACAGCCGAGCAGGTGTGCGTTTACGCATTACGCCTGTCTGTTTAACACATCCATGGGGAAAGTAGTAAAAACTTCCGCATGGTACTACCGTATGGCTCACGGCAAAGTATTAAATTTGTTGATTTTTGATTTATTTTCAAGTTATGTTTTGTAGTAAAACAAATACAACAAGGTTTATTTCAGAGAAGTATTGCAAAATACTGTTTCTCGGTGTTGGATTCGGAAGTCGCGATCATCCAACACCTCGGGAATAGTATTTTTCGATACTTCCCATGTGGTATTTGTATGATTAAAATCAAATCGATTATTCACGATAAGCCGACCCTGTTAGGTCAACTGATGTCATCAAGTATAATGTTTTA
>JXSR01S043668.1:0-14906 GCA_000969725.1 Ophiothrix spiculata | reverse complement strand
CCATAATTGATATGATAATCTTGATACTCTTTGATTTATTCCTCACCAGCTACACCAGTACCCTAAGTATGATGGTAACCAAATTACTTAATTATATACATACCCATCAATATGAATGCAATAACAGCAGCCCAAGGATTGACCCCTGAGGAACACCATAATTGATATGATAATCTTGATACTCTTTGATTTATTCCTCACCAGCTACACCAGTACCCCGGATACGACGGCAACCAGCTGACTCCATTACCAGAGACTGATGCGTTGTTCATTCTTAGACTTGTGACAGAGGCACAGGGAGATCTCGCCAAGAAAACTCATTATAAATTGGAGTTCAAAAGATTGTTTCATTCCAAGATGTCTGAAGCAGTACTAGTGGTAAGCAAAATCTTAAGGGGTGTGAGCATGTTACTCAATTTTACGTTTTTGCAAGTTTATTTTGTACCATAACTTTTTATCAAAGTGCTTAAAGTTAATAAAAGATACATTTTCAGAAAGGAATTTTTATTAGAAACATGATGGTGATTTTTGACCATAAATCACATTTTTTGAGAAAATCACAAAAAACACATGTTTTGGCCATTTGGGCTTCAGGACAAGCTAAAAATAACATTTTAAAAAAATATGACCTTTGAATGGAAATTTTTATTTAAAACACCCACTCGGATGTTGTGTCATTTTTACTTTTTAGGATTTTGGCCAATTTTTTGATTTTCATGCCAATTAAGGTAAAAAAATGGAAAAAAGTTATTTTGTTTTTTGTGATTTTCTCAAAAAATGTAATTTTTGGTCAGAAATCAACATCACCATCATGTTTCTTGTATTTCCTATAGCTGTCTTGTTACATTCATTTTAAACCTTATTAATGCAAATAAACCTGAAATATTTTTTCAATTGTCAAGTGACTCTTAATAATGATCTATTTCATAAGCACTGAGCCAAAGTTGGATACTATATTTTGTGTAATGCAAGTTAATGTAAAGCGGCGGCTATTGTACATTATATGACGTTCTTACATTCAAATGATGTTCTAAAATATGTTAATTGATAATGATAATAATTACAATACGTAGAAAATGATCACTGTGAATACATAGTCCATCTAGATGGACCTTGTAAGCACTCACCTGTGAAGGCCATCTAGATGGACTATGAATACAATTAAAAATTGTATCATTTACTGTCATTTGTGACCACTCAAAATTGTGCAATTTTGGCCTGATAATATGTTAGTAGATGGAACAGTTTGCATATTACATCACACCCTATTCTGCACACATCATACATGCAAAAACGTGTGCCTCATGCCTCATGCAAGCTGAAATCACAGCAAATGCAAGTAAACACTGTAGAAAATTACAAACAATGTAAAATAACAACCTATAGGCGACGAAAAAAACAACCCATTTTATGGGTGGGCGGACCTTTCACGAAGGATCGGTCAGTCAGTGAATTTTTTCTTTAGAAAAAAATGCCTAAAATAACCTTTTTTTTTTTTTAAATGGAAGAAAAAGCTTTTCTTTAAATTTAACTAAAATTGTTAAATTTCAAGAAACCGCTCATTTAAAGCAATACTACAAGATTTTGATCAAAAATAGTTTTGAGTAAAAACAGCCTAAAATGAAGGAATGTGACTATCTAAAACCATTTTCAAGTGTATTTTGTCAAAAACTTGTTACGCCACAGAAAAATGGATAAAAATTGTATACGTGCTTTCCTATACTAATACACGTAGAATTTAATTCGGGATCCCGAATTTAATTCAACAGATGGTCATAACAGAAAAAGAAAGCATATATAAGCCAAATCGTTTGGAGGGTATTGTTATCTACCAAAAACAAACCCAATAAACTAATAAAATCAAAAGTCATGGGTGAAAGGGGGCGCTTCATTTTTAACACTTTATAGTATTGCTTTAAATGATTTAGGGCAAAACTAAAAAAATCTTCCAAAATGCAAATTTAGGCTTGGTCGGGCCCGTAAAACAGGGATTTACTTTTGTCGCCTTATGCATATTCTTTGCATGGATTTGTCTTTATTACAGGATACATTTTGGTGGTATTTCCTTCAGAGGTATCACCCCAGTAAGCTGGTCCAGGAGAAGATATTCAACCGTGTTGCGCATAATTATGTCAAGCTCACCCTGTCGGCCAAACATCCAAAGTACAGGGATGTCTTCCTTAAGGTAATGTGTCTAAAGCAATGTGACATATCTCATCCTAAAAACCTAAAAAGCTTTGTTAGAGTCCTGGGCCGAGGTAGGGAGTACTATAATTATATTAAGCTCACCCTGTCAGCCAAACATCCAAAGTGCAGGGATGTCTTTCTTAAGGTAATGTGCAGTGCCGTACGAAGCGGGGGGGCAGGGGGGGCACTCGCCCCCCCTGGCTCGAAAAATCGGGACGCTGACGGGACAAACATTGAAATATCGGGACGATAGTTTACTACTTTTACCGTCCCGATATTACTGTCCCGCAAATTTTTAGTCAAAATAAGCCAATTTTAGCACAAATATCAAGGTTTTATATCGATTTTTGGCTGAAAATAGCAAAATTTTCGCGCGCTGCGCGCATTACAAACAAATTGACGGTATATATATCGGGACGAAACATGGATTTCGGGACGGTAAATGTGTTTGCCCCCCTTGGCTTACATACCTTCGTACGGCCCTGGTAATGTGTCTAAATCATTTGCTGTGACTCATCTTCAAGCTTTGTTAAGAGTCTATTCTGGGCTGAGGTAGAGAGTGCACATAATTATGTCAAGCTTACCCTGTCAGCCAAACACCCAAAGTACAGGGATGTGTTCCTTAAGGTAATGTGTCTAAATCATTTGCTGTAACTCATCTTCAAGCTTTGTTAAGAGTCGATCCTGGGCTGAAAGATAGTAGAGAGTGCACATAATTATGTAAATCTAACCCTGTCGGCCAAACACCCAAAGTACAGGGATGTCTTCCTTAAGGTAATGTGTCTAAAGCAATGTGATGTATCCCATCCTCAAAGCTTTGTTAAGAGCCCTGGGCCGAGTAGAGAGTGCACATAATTATAGACCCACCTACCCACTTTACCCATAAAATGGCAGATTGGTGAACTTCCTCTTTCAACAGTTTTCAGTTACAAATCTTGACAAATTGATCATCTTGGCACATCATTTAAGCATTGCCAATAAAACAATGCATTCCATTAGCTTTCTGATATACTGGTTTCAAAATGTAAAAAAGTATTCGCTGTAGAAAATCTCAATTTACCTGATCGAACGCAACACATGGAAAGGGGAAAGTTTGGTTTGTTTATGTTTGTCACAACTGTAGTACAATACTGCGATTATTACCGCTTCGAACAATGACCGCTACTGTTGTATGTTACATCCAGAAAGTTGAGTCTGAGTAAGAGATAAATCACCCAGATGCATTGATGGCTCTATGTCAAGTTCACACTGTCAGCCAAGCACCCAAAGTACAGGGACATCCTTAAGGTATAGTGTGTCTATATAGCCATTTGATGTAATGTTTTCCCCAGTCTGGTCAGAATTGTATGCAGAGCTGGGAGAATATACCTGGATTCCGACATGGTTTGGGTGGGGCAAATCAGTTCAGGATAGGTCATAATTCCTTTACTGTAAATGAAATCATTTACCATTAAGGAATTCCTCTACTTTTAACTTTAAATCAATTTTTAGAACAATCTATGAAAATCGGAGAACATGTTCTTGTTAAATGGGTTATATTATTCAAATTTAGCTATGAAATTTTGGATTCTATCTGCCAAAAAATTTTGCAATTAAAAAAAAACACGTTTTGGCAGAAAAAATACAAAATTTTATTACTAAATTTTTTAGAATAGAATGCTTTACAATCTTCTCTGATTTTCATAGGTTGCTCCAAACAAAGTTTTTAAAGTAAAGAGAGTGACAATAAAACATACTTCACTCCATCCTTAATACTGTATATGATTTGTTATTTTAACCATTCAGAGTTACCCGGATCTACTATCGCAGGGCATATACAGTGCATTCTGTGCGGCCTTTCCCAACTCATGGCGACAGTTTGATGATAAATTCAAGTCTGACCTTTGCACTTTGACCCACCAGTGGATTGTGGGTACAAGACCAATGCCTAACCTGTGGAAGAAGTGGAATATGTCAGAGCTGGAGCCAAAAGACATGAAGAAGGAAGTCCTGATGAAGAAGGATTCCAAGAAAAGTAAGTTCATTGGTATTCCCAAGATACCCAGATGCTGGCCAATAAATATCCTATGCATTCTGTCGCTATATTCATATTGGACAGAATTTACGTAAGGATTTCACCTGAATATTGCCCAACCCCTATTCCCCCCGGTGGTCTCGGTCCCTGAATCTTGCCTCTTTTTCGTTGGACAGTGAGGAGAACAGGTTGGTGCAATAATTGGGTGCAGAATATGATATTTGGTACATGAATGGGTCCCCTTTTCTTGAAAATTTGTATTTGTGGCACATCCCTGCCCAAGCCAAAACTATTGTACCCCTTGGGGCCAAACTATGCTGTTTAAGACACTGTTGCAGATAATTGAATTACGTTCTACCTGCATCCACCTGATTAAGCTCTCCTAAATTTCATATTATCATCTTATTTCGGCTTTCGCCAAGGAAACCCAACTTGGTACATGTACTTGGTACCAAGTAAGCTAAAGGAAGCTTATCTTTAACATGGCTCCAAGTTGGTTTTTTTTTTAAATTCAGTTTTTAATGCAGGAGGAAGACCAGAGTATCAAGAGAAAAACCTGAGGAAGCGAGCATGGACTGAAAACCAAATGCACATGAAGCGCCTGGCGCAGGACTCGAACCCGGGACCTCATTGGTGCAAGGCGAGGGAACTACAGCTGTGCCAACCCGCTCCCCCAATCAATTTGACATCCTTCAATTCGATGTCCTTATTGATCACATTTCTTAACCAATAGGGCCTATATTACAACTTATCTTGCTTTGTGACTGATCCATGGCTTTTATATGACTGTTCTCTCAGGCCCTAATGCTTTGATAAAAATGTTAACTATCATAACTCTTTATTTATTGTTTTTTTATTGTTGTTGTTGTTTTTGTTGTTGCAGAAGGCACTGGTGGTCTGTTCAATCTTGACTTCACATCAGTTCAAGAACCAGACTCAACAAGTACATCACAAACAGGAATCAATCTCAAAGGACCCAAATTAAAATCCATCTCCAGGACAGAAAGTAACACATCCTCTATGGGTGTCACCCCCCTGGATTCGGACATCAATACTATAGCTGCTGTAGCTCAGGCACAGAATGCATCCAAAGCATCCAAATTGCCACCTGCTATTCAAGCCAAAAATGCCAGTAATCTTCACCCTATAGATGAAGTCAATTCTGACCTGGGAACTCCTGCCAATGATTCGTCTCCCACGTCTGAGGATTCAAAAACCGCACCGGTGAAGAAAGAGAAGGTGGAGAATAAGAGAAAAGTGGAAGATAAAGGAAAGAAAATGGAGAAAAGGAATGGTGAAGGATTGAATGGAAAACCTAGGAATATCTCCAATATGAGTATAGCCAAGTCATCATCGATGATCGGTTCAAAGGTCAACGAGAAGAAGAAGATTGAGGTAATTAAGATTCTATTTTAGACTCCTTTAATACTTAGAGCCAAAACCTTGAAATCAACCCTAAAACTAACACTAACTTAAACACTTAATCCCACCAAAAAATGTTGCCTTATAGTTTTGGATTTAACTCTGGAACATGTTCCTGAAGCATATATGCAATTATCTCTAATGTGAGCATGCATTTTCAACAACTGATTTTCAATGATGTGGACCTAGTTGTGGTGTGTGTGAAGGTCAAGACTGTAAGTACACATTCAGGGATTAAATCAAGTAACAACAATTGTATAACTAACCCTTCACCCAGTAAGCCTATAGTTTTTTGTAGGATCTATTGATAGCAGGTTAGTGCATTTTGTTTCTCCCCTTGATTTTGCACCAATAATTCCCCGGTTAGATCAAAATTCCTGGCAATGTTTATGCATTTTGTTTTTGGTCCATCTTGAACCCTAATGCGGAAACAAGTTTCTTTATGGACTTTCTTTGGTTAAATTCCTTCTTTCATATAAAGATTTATGAGTGACAAATCCAAAATATTACTCACAAATTTTAGCTTTCCCCATCTTGGCTGATGGCTTGATCACAAGTGTCTTGTAATTAGCAAAACGTCATCAGAAACCTGTGGAAGAGTCTACCATCAAGTTTCCCGGGAGAAGCAGTGAACCAAGACACTTGTGATCAAGCCATCAGCCAAGATGTGAGTAATATTTTGGATTTGTCACTCATAAATCTTTATATTTTTCCATAATCCTACAAAGTATGAAACTATTTACGGAATTCCTTTCTTTTTTTTTCCTAACATGCACTTGGTCTGAATATCTGCATATAGATGGAATAGGCCAGAAGAAAAGTCTTGTAATACATTGTCTATATGATCAGCTTTATTTGTTGGGTATAGTTGGTTAGATATTCAGGAGCATGTTCATGGTCCAAAAATGATCAATTTGCATCATATTAAAATGATTCAGGTGAAAAAAAGTCTTTGAGGATTTTGTCTTGTCCTTTCCATTTAGTAAAATAGAAATGAAAAATTGTCAAAAAACTGTAAAATGTTTTAATATTCTGTTACGACCCAAAACAAGGATCAAGGTCAGAATTAACCTTTCGGGTTCGAGCTAAAAGCAAAGCAAGAATAAATACACTATAATTCAGGATTTTAGCAAATAAACAAACAATTTATTTACACAAACAATTTAACAGTGTAACTATCTAATCTACGGTTTTTGTTTACTCACGAGTGGCTTCTGACTTGAACAAGTTAGCTAATAATATTCCACGGTAAAGTCCTTTATGACATCTGTGCAAATGTCCACAAATCCAGATCCAAACAGTACAAAAATGTCCGATAATTCTTCTCAGCTCCAAGAGTAAAAAGTTCAGTATCAGTCAATATAAAACTCCAAACGACTTCTGCAATCTCACAACTCCTTGTCCACAGTAATATAAAAATTATCCACTATCCAGCGACTCAGCATCAAAACTTCTCCAATAATAGCTATGCATTAAAGCACTCCAAAAAGTTCCAAAACTCCATCCACTCTGCCTTTATCTTCTCTAAAATATCTCAATGATATAACTCCAATAGCCACATAGCGTCCTTTATAGCTAACAAAGCTGACTGACTGACCTCAAAATATAAAAATCAATCTCCTTTTATACTCATTTATATCCACCAGAAACTTCATCCTCATTCTAGCCAACATGGTCTAGAATTATCTTGGCCACTCTACAATCTAACCCATGTCTCAGGTACATCAAAACAAACCACTTCAGTTTCACACCTGAACAAAAACCCTATTGTTATTTCAAGTAGGGACTTCCCCTTAATGTACACAATCAATTATAAGTGAAGTGTTTACGCGTGCAGAAGCACGTAGAAGTACAAAGGTCGTGTGCCACTCTCTTTAATGGCCATTTAAATATTATGTTTGACTTATGGTAATAATAAATTACATATTCAGGGGCATGTAACAATGTCTTAATTAATTAATTAAAGCAATACTATAAAGAATTATAAATGAAGCGCCCCCTGTTACCCATGACTTTTGATTTCTTTAGCTTATTGGGTTTGTTTTAGGTAGATATTAATACCCTCCAAATGATTTGGTTTAAATATGCTTACTTTTTCTGTTTTGGCCATTTGTTGAATTAAATTCGGGATCCCAAATTTAATTCCACATGTATTAGTATAGGAAAGCATGCATGTCCTTTTTATCCATTTTTCAGTAGCAATACAATTTTTTGACAAAATACACTTGAAAACGCTTTTAGATAGTCACATTCCTTCATTTTATGCTGTTTTTACTATAAATCATTTTTGATCAAAATCTTATAGTATTGCTTTAATAAGATACCACCAGTTTTTAATTTCTCTTAACACTGTTACCCCTTCTTTTCCAGTCGCATCCAGCTGGTCCAGGACCTGATTTCACTAAAGTTGCTTTCAATGCATATGGGCGCAGTCCGTTAGTTCAACACTTCTTGCGACAGAAAGGACTAGAAAGAACGGCAGGGATGGACGTATTCTATCAACGCACTGAGATAGACAAACTACCTCCGCTGGATGCTCCTACGTACCGGGAGATCATCCAGGATTCCTTCAACTCTGTGCGACATTCAGATAATCAGTATCAACAGATGCATGAAGACGGAATAAGAGAACATACACAGTTCTTAACACAGCAGAGACAACGCCTAAAACAACACATGAGGTAAGCCCAGATGCATGAAGACGGTATCTTACACAGTTCTTAACGCAGCAGAGACAACGCCTAAAAGAACACATGAGGTAAGCACCCCCCCCCCAGATGCATGAAGACGGTATCAGAGAACATACGCAGTTCTTAACACAGCAGAGACAACACCTAAAAGAACACATGAGGTAAGCCCCTCCCCCAGATGCATAAGGACGGTATCAGAGAACATACACAGTTCTTAACACAGCAGAGACCACGCCTAAAACTTAAAAGAACACATGAGGTAAGCCCCTCCCCCAGATGCATAAGGACGGTATCAGAGAACATACACAGTTCTTAACGCAGTAGAGACAACGCCTAAAAGAACACATGAGGTAAGCCCCTGGCCCTCCCCCAGATCATGCAGATGCATAAGGACGGTATCAGAGAACATACACAGTTCTTAACACAGCAGAGACAACGCCTAAAAGAACACATGAGGTTAGCCCCTCCCCCAGATGCATGAAGAGGGTATCAGAGAACATATATATACAGTTCTTATTGCAGCAGAGACAATGCCTAAAAGAACACATGAGGTAAGCCCCCCATCCCTTCCCTCCCCTCCCCCACATTTTGACAATCCTTTCCAGCCTCTTTATCCCTCGCCATGATACTGTAACAACATCCTTGCAGTGTTGCAGAATATTAGCTAACTGGCTTCAGAGGATGTGTCGCTTTGTCGACAGGCCTCATGTCGACATAAATGTTGACATAAAGCATATATAGACATGTCGACATGAAATCTCATTTGTCGACAAAAGTGGGCAAGTAAAATTTCATAAAAGCTTACGTTAAGTTATGGCTGTTTATTAGCAGTTGAGCTTAAACAAGTGTTTAAGTGCTGCATAAATAATTTTATATTAGCAATTGCTTATTACCAGTAGTTGTTCGTAATTTACAACCATTTTTAAAGTTATTGCGATGGTTCACAACAAAAAAAGTTACAAAATATCAATTTTATATCATCCATATGTGACTTGCGCCAACAAAACCCGGAAAAGTCGCCAGAGCACTTTTGGAGTTAAAGCCCAATAAATATGCCACAAATCAATAGAAAGCATAGGAATTTTCAAGGGAAATATTGATTTTTCAGTGGCAAAGGGTGAGCAATGTTGACATGTGATACATCATTTTAAAGCTTGAAATGTCGGCATTTTTAAATTATTGGCAAATCAGACAAATGATTTTCCTGACTTTGTCCGGGTTTCGTGTGAGCAGGTCACATATTGTCGTACGCAGAAAGAACTAGCATATCACTATATTATAGATCTACGTCTAAAATGGGTCATTAAGCTTATCTAAACAAGTTCCGTTTTTTCCCGCAAAAACAAACTCTTTGATATCAACTTTATGTCAAAACATATGTTAACGTCGACAACAAATTATTGCGACATGTCGACATGAAAAAACAGTCTCGACAGAAACCTTAGTAGCGAGTATACTTTAATCATCACTAAATAGGTGTAGATTGCAAGGTTTTTCTTCATCCGTGAGACAAGGAAAATAGAAGGGAGCGTGGCCATACGGATAGAGCACAGGACCATGTCTTCTTGTTTCCTTGGGCAAGAAATTTTACTCTAATTGCTCCGTGGTTCGGAAGTCACGTAAAGCCGTTGGTCCCCTGTGCGAATGCTCCTCAGTCTTAGGGCGCTGCATGCAGTGCATGGTGAGTCAATCACACTCACACCGCCTCATAGATGCTGATACGCCAGTCACACGTATAACACATGCTGCGTCTGCTGTAGCTGTGCTGTGTTGAGCTATGCACACACACCACTCTCTCAATTCATGATGTGAACAGGCCTGCCTATTAAGGTTGGGTAGACCTTCAACTAGCCTAAACGGTTTTTGTACTCTAACTCTCAAACTAATTGTATAAACCATATAAAAGTATACATTTTAGAACTGGATTTTTACCCTGAACATATTGCCAATAATTGGTGAAATCGGTTTCTGACCAAAAATATCAATTTCGGCAAAAAATGCCCAAAAATTTCTGGAAAGCCTAACTAAAATTTTTATTTGTGAAATTTTGAACTTTTTTGCTTTTTGGAATTTAGAAACAAATGTCTAAGAAGGGTTTCCTAAAATATTTGATTTTTGAAAAATTGCCATAAATAGGCCAAAAATTGTCATTTTGGTGGCAGCGGTGGGATTTTTACATTTTTTAACCTATCAAAAATTTGAGAAAACCCTTCCTAGACATTTATTTCGAGATTTTAAAAACCAAAAAAAGTGCAAAATTTTGGGTCAAAAAATACTTTTTTGGGGCATTTTTGCCAAAATTGACATTTTTGGTCAAAAACTTATATTATCATCATATTCAGGATGAAAATCTGCTTCTAAAAATGTATACTTTTATATAGTTTATGCAATTAGTTTGAGATTTGGAGTATAAAAACTGTTTATGCCATTTGAAGGTCTACCCCAGCCTGTTGATCGAAAGTATAGCTGCCAAGGAATTTGATTCAATCCACATGTCCATGACGTACAATTGTAACCAAAATGACAAGGTAATCAATATATTGGCTAGGCATATACCGCAAATTCTGAAAGCATGACAATGTGAGATTGTACTCTTCAAAATGTTGATCTCATTGTTATATTACAGCAACCTTGACAGACACTTAAACCAACTTAAGGGCTAGCAGTAGGGTTTGAATAATGTAAATAAGGGTTGGGCGACGAAAAAAACAACCCTGTTTTACGGGCGGGCGGACCTTTCAAGTAGTAAGAAATTTTCTTACAAAAATTAGCCAAAATTGCAAATTTAGGGTCGGTCGGGCCCGTAAAACAGGTTTTTTTGTTTTGTCGCATTAGGGTAACAATTTTATGCAATGTTACTTAGAGGGGATTAACCATAAGTTATGATATTACTGATCTTATCAATTCTTTCTTTATTCAGGAGAGAGAATGCATTGATGGGTCAACCAAGAGAAGTGAAGAGGCTGAGTGATTTATTGGTTCTGGAATTACTGGTATGTGATGAATTTGATGAAATTCCTGGGGGGCCCCTCAAGTATAATGTTGCAGGCATAGCGTGACCAAGAAAAAGGTGAATTATGGTTGTTTTTGAGGACTAAAGGGTGAATCATGTGGTACCGTTTAGGGTATCAAAAATTAGCAATTTTCTAGAAATAAAGTACTTTTTAAGAACCCGACTTAGGGCGTGAATAGGAGAAAAAGGATATATTTTGGCTTTAGAACCCTCCAACCTTGGGGTGTTTTGAAAAACTGTGGTCACACTATGCCTGCAACATTATACTTGAGTGGTCCCCCGGGTGAAATTCTTGCCAGGATTCAGTGGTCTTCGGGTGTTACCTTATGGTTTATTCAGAGTCTGTCGATATGCATCGCACAAAGTCCATCGACGCGCAGTCTTGTTCATGCGCTATTTTTTGTGCATGGCGCGTGTAAAAACTGCGCGTCGATGGGAATCGATCGATGCATATCGACAAGGCTCTGAATAAACCATTAGGCTCCTAAAGGCAATGATGGAAGACAATGAAATGTTGAATCAGTGGTCCACAGCTACTTTGTTAATTAGAACATAATCACACTTGCGATCACGGGTACAGGGGGACAATCATTGTAGGAAGATAACTTTTATATTATTAGTTCAACTATTTATGTACAAACCATACTGCACAGTAAATAAGCCAGCATTTGAGCGTAAATACTGTCAGATGCATTTCTACCCTGGCAAATGTATTTAAACGTTCGCATTACTGTAAGCGTTATAAGCGGCAACTTAGTGAGCTTCTATGCAGTAGCTTTGATTTCCTGGATTTGGTTTGTACTTCAGGGTGTATGGAGTATACATTCAACAACTCACTGATCTTTTATATAGGAGCAGTATAATGTTGCTTATTTGTAAGGCCAAGTAACAAAAATAACCAGCTGACCGTCCCTCCCTCTCCGATTTTGGACGCTGGGCCAATTTTTTAAATTTTATTTTAAAAATCCCCAAAACAAAACAAAAAAAATAAACAAAACACTTTTTAATTGGTATTGACAAGTGGACAGGATCCTCTTTGCACTTTTTAAGTGCAAAGAGGATCCTGTCCACTTGTTAAAACAACTTAAAAATACCATATTATCATCTTCAAATATGTTATGGTGACCATCTTGGACATGGCGACCATCTTGGAAAAAATAACAAAATAACAAATAATAAGAGACTCCCTCACCAACTTTTCGGAAAAGTCCGGACGATCAACTGGTTATTTTTGTTACTTGGCCCAAATTCGAGCTTCATGCACTGCACAGTTTTCATGCAAGCGTGTTTACGCCGTATCCACAAGTCAGCACGCTGTTCACCATGCATAGGAAACTTTGAATACGTACAAGGCCTGGTGCATGGTAACAGTTGAAAATGATCAAGCAAGAAATATTAAAAAAGTAACATTTTGCTTCAGACTCTGTAATAGTGTCATATATTTTACGAAGATAGATTTTACGTTAAATTGAAAACATTTATAAATTCACTTTTTTTCTCGTAACTTTTCAGGAAGATATTCATTGTAGAAAAACGCTACAGAGGCTGATAAAAATATGCAGATGCATTGCTGTTGATTTGCAATGAACAACTCTGTAGCACAAATGTATTCATCATGCTAAAAACAACACTGATAATCGATTTAACATTTGCATTCCATTTATTCTTTCAGCGAGATCAAGATGAAGTCAGTACTGGAGCAGCACTTGCCGTTGAAGAAGCATTATTACAGCAAGATATTGGCTAGTCCCCGTCTTCAAACCTCCGTATTGGCCGATCCCTTCCTCAAAACGAAACCCAGAGTATTGCGTGCTCATAATTAAAGTTATACTTGAAGTATTTTTCTTACTTGTGAACTTTCACCATGTGACCACATGTCTAGTTAATAATGGTATGGTGTTTTGTGAACACAAATGTGACCTGTCATATCAAAAGGTACCTTAAGGTGCCCCAAATCAAAATGGATTTTTTGATGTCATCTGAAAGCTTATTTTTAAAGCTTTAAAATGACACCTTACTTTTGGTTATTGGATGTTCGGATGCAAAGTTACATCCAAATTGGCAAAAGGCATCGGGCTGATTCGGAAAACTATAGTTCTGAGAAAATCGAGTTTGAAGTTTTTGTACCGAGTAAAACTTGAATGGAGATAGGGTTTCATCTTGGTTTTTAACACATTTTTCTTATGTTTCTGATGTTGGAATCTGATTAATATGATAGAGTACACTTCAAAAGTAACGTTTCTGATGAAATTTGACTTTGGACGTGATTTTTGACTATGCTTAGCTTCAATGGCCCGTATCTCGTTATTTACTATGCCGACCTTAAAGTACCTTTCGATATGACGGGTCGCAAATTTGCAATAATGTAACAGCTAACTCTGGGTGATCTCACCTCTACATACTTTATATACATTAATGCAGGGATTCTCAATTAAATTTGTTGGCGGTCCATTAATAAGGATAAACGCCAGTTCAAATATACCTCTTGGAGGGCCAAATTAAGACCTTTTTCAATGCTTTTCCTATATACTTCTGTATTCCAGAGGCGATCGAAGGGCCAAATAAAAGTAGTTCGCGGGCCGGATTTAGCCCGAGGGCCGCTATTTGAGAAGGCCTGCATTAAAGCATTTTGTGCCTTTGATGATCTGCAAAGATAGTCTCACAAAAATATCCATATCCATGGTGATATCACAATAGTTAGCTTTTACAGTGAAACCTTGTTAACACAAAATTGGTTAACACAAAAACCCTGATAACACAAAATGGTTGTCTGGTCCCAAGTATTGACTTTCTATGTGAATTCAGTTAGATCCTGATAAGTGAACTTAGTTGATTCTAATTCATTGAGCTGGTACTTCTTTTAGAAAATTTAGATAAACAGATTTTGTAAAGAAATTTGTACAGGATTCAAACTATAATATACAAATACAACATGGTTTGATGGGAAGTATCACAAAATACTGTTGGATGATCAAGACTGCGCTGAGGGAGGAAGTCTCCATCATCCAACACCGAGGGACAGTATTTTGCAATACTTATCTGAAATAAACCATGTTGTATTTGTTTTACTACACCTCAAAAAAATCAAAATATAACTTGAAAAGAAACCAAAAATCAACAAACTCAATACTTTTCCGTGAGCCATATATGGTAGTACCATGCGGAAGTTTTTACTATTTTCCTGCGTGTGTGTAAAACAAACAGCCACAACGCGTAAACACATACCCGCGCGGCAGTACTTGAGTATTAACGCACATTAGGTTGCATCAGACCCCCCTCATGTCAACCATATTTTTTGAATCTTGTCTTAAAATGTACCAAATGTAGATAAAATAAGATTCCCCAAATTATATTTCAATCGGAGTTCGTCTTCTGGGTCCTCCGTGGCCCTAAAGTTTGAGCGAATGACCCTTTTGAACATTGCGCAATAGTCATATGGCAGCTATTTACATAATATGGATTTTCGGTCATAAAAAATGGCTGCTATGTGTAATATTTAATTTTGGGTGTTATTAAACTATATTAATGACACATGCAAGCCAAATGAACTACATTTTAATATAAAGCAGCTTTGCACAAG
>JXSR01S043667.1:3644-18158 GCA_000969725.1 Ophiothrix spiculata | reverse complement strand
TCAATATCCAAATGGCAATGGAAAAGATAAATAAAGGCATACTTTGTACCGTTTTGTAGCTGATAATATAAAAAATAAGATATGGAATATCTCATAATGAAAATGGCGACTTTCCACTTATATAGAAGAAAAGTTGTTGTTCATGTTGTTTTACGCTCTATTTCTTCATTCTGCCTTTTACTTTTATATCTTAAAGGCATTAGCCACGATCATCAAAGTGAAGGTCTACTTTCCTCAACACCTACTGGTTTTATTGCATACTGTATTTAGAAAGTACTTCAAACAGCTAACTAATAACCATAACCATTCTTGTTGATCTTGAACATTCAATGAATATATTGAATATATTGTAGTGAAGAGATCATGTTGTTTATTATAATTGACCTTCCTAAACGAATAATATTCACTTTTAAATTAACATCCATAAATTTGGAATCTCAAACTTAAGGAAAATAGAAACACTGCTGATAGGATACCAAGAAATGAATTTGGCTCAACGTTTTCTTTTTAGAGCAAGTAATATGATGTTTGTTTTGATTCTTTTAAGGTCTTCACAAATTTTCATACCGAAGTGGATCATGTCTAATGCCTTTAATTTTGTATTGGAAGGCGAAGAATAAGCTAGATTTATTATACGTCAAAACCTACTTATCCGTGAAATATCATTCTCTTAAAGGATAAATAGTGCTATATTTGTTCAGGTTTAAGAAACATCATTTAAAATGTCAACTACTCAAGCAAACACCAGAACAGCTTTGAATGAACATGTTGAAGTAACGCCAAATTTATTTTTCTTTTCAAGCCCTGAACAGAAAAACAAGTATCAATGCAGCATTGAATCAGATAAATTTAACAGATCATGTTCCATTTTCACTTAATCTCCCCTATTTCGTTTTAATCTCTCAGATTTCTTCTGGAAATTAGAGACAATTGCTACGTTGTTTTAAGTATTGACACTTTATCGGAACCATTTCTTATTGCTATTTTTTGTTATCAATAATCCCAATGGATCTCTATTGATGTTTACCTATGTTATAACTGTATTTGCCCCTGAAACTTGTTCTTGATAGAGTTTAAATGTATAGAGACGTCAGGCAATAGACTTTCTCCGACTTTCAAAGTGTGTAACCAAAGAGTTTTCCCCAAGTAGAACTGTCTTTATGAGTCATTTTCACGCAAGGTAATTGGTAGTGTAAAGATTTGTGTGACACAACTATTAGAGGATATAGGGGATATGATTAACCCTCGTCTTCCGAAGCCTTTTTCTGTAACACGTCTTCCTGAGGGGGGGGGGGGCTTTCACCCACTGTGATTCTGAACTTGGGACCCCGAAAGTTACATTGTTTGATACTATAGTATAGGGTAGGGTCTCTTCTTTCCATTGATACCAAGATCATGAAAATCGGTCGAAGCGTTACGTAATTATGTCGTCACAAAATATTTCCAGACCGTGCTAATAAATAAAGGAATCAACAATTCTAACATGTTCTGTAAGTTTCAAGTCAATAACATGCAGATATTTTTCAAAATGGCGATTCAAAATTTTCCGAGGTGGCAACCACCCCCCTACCCGCCGACTTTCACGGCCTACCATAACCCCACCTGAGGTGTTCCCCCCGATTTTTTTTCCGTCAAAATGACAGCAAAGGATGTAAAATGCCCGGGGTCGCTTTGTTTTGCGTTTTGGTGCAATCGGCGATCATCCGTTATGTTACATTACAAACAAAGAACATGCCTAGACTACTTTTACCCCTGATAACGAAAATATCAGGCATTTGATGTTTGAATGAACAAAAATAGGACTCAAATATGATAATCTGGTGATAAATTGAAATTAAGATACACAAACTCAAGTAGATATCAACAGATTCTATTGTTCTCCTATAGCTAATTACAATAAATTGAATTTCACGGTCGGTAGCATTACAAATTGTAATCGCTTGTAATGGGTTAACAAAATTGTCACTTCGCTACGTACAAATCTTTTGTAAATATGAATAGACTTCACAGTAGGATTACATGGACTGGTAGACGCAATGAAAAGGAATTACAATTTACACATATGCTAATTTAACAAAAATGTGAAACAATTTTGTTAACTATTTTGTTTACTGTCGTCAACTCGATATTTGAACTGACAAAATGCTTGACTTTGTCATTGTGACCTAAATTGACTGAGTTTCTATTGATGAAAGATATATTTTTCTAGCCCTAGCCCCAAGTTCTATTCACAGGCAGTTTCTGTCAGAAGGTTTATCCCCAGAGAAGAACACAGACCCGAATTAATTTAATGACATATGTTCAACAGGGTCAATGAAATTTTGGAAGTTTTTTTTTCTTTCAGGGGTGCGAAAGGCATAACCGATTTTGTTCGTTAACTATTGTAATGGTTGACGACAACTTTACTTTTTCAGGCAAGAGTCCTGGAAAATATCCCGGTGTGTTGAGGCTAAAAGACGGACTTTTCTGAGAGCATAATAAAAGTATAAATCAAGAGATATAAGCCGGCAAATTCTTTTTCTAAAGAATGAAATAAGAAAACGAGTGCAAAATATAACCCTGCCTCTGGGTAGAACATTTTTGAACGCAAAATTATTGCATTCTTTTTTACTTCATCTAATGAAAATTTAAAGCTACAACTAAGAATTACGCCAGCGGCGTGCTAGAAAATATTAACAAATTGGTCGTTAGCTAAAACTTATAAAAAGATTAATACAATTATTGTATTTTTATTTAAAAAATTTAAAAAATCTTTATTTTTCTCAATGCTGTAAAAACACATTTCTTTTTAAAAATTAGATTATCAAATATGGATTTGTTATTCTAAGAGAGCGTATTATCTATCACATGTTAACACACTGGTTGGAAAGTTCTACATTTGTCTAATTTTACCAAAATAATGTTTTTGACCCGCCGCATCAAAAATGATTATGTATTGGCCAAGGAAGGTCTGAGATTTAGACAAATTGTTCTTTGGAATATAAATCAAATAATAAGACGCGTTACATTAGCTACTATAATGAGTCCAACATTGAATTGTCAGAATTGTTTTCAAAGTTATGTTTAAGGTCTATTTTATTCTCTTTCAAGTAATACAAAACGAAAAATGCTTTTTGATGTGGCGGGTTACTTGTTTTAAATATCAGCATTTTAAAAAATATGTGATCGATTGTCTCTCAAATTGTTTGTGTAAGAATTAACCCTCATCTTCCTTTTTTTTGTAACAAGCATCAGCTTTTGGGTACCTTCTATGAATTTAAAAGAATGTTATTGTAATTACGACGTCACGAAGTATTACGAACATTTGATCATTACTCTTTTTGACATAAAACGGAATTTTATTGGGTTATAAAAGTTCCAACTGTCGGATCTTCATCGGGGTTTCATTTTACTTATACCGTATCTCTGTTATTAGAAAAAGGGGATTAAAATAACAGTTTTAATGATTATTCTAAATAACACACACACCCATACCCCTGTAAACCGATGAATTTCGATAAGACTGATAATATGCATATACATATATTTGACACTAGATATTTTTAAATGAAGAAATAGGCAAATGTGATATTTTTACAAGATGATCATAATCTTAACTAGTTTTTAAGAACATTGATTGATTTGCAAGATGTGAGACATAATCCGTATCATAAGCCTCTTAAACATTTCGCATATTAATTAACTTGCCATGTATCTTTATAGTAATTTTATGGCCTAATAACCCATATAACATGCACCGATATGCAATCTGATCCAATTCCATGTCTTCATAAGGTTATGTGTAAATGCCAAAGTGATATAATGGGATCCTGTCACAAAATGACGAAAATTAGTACGAATTACTGTTTTATATGTGACCCATCATATCGAAAGGTACCTTAATACCGACATAGTAAATTACGAGATACGGGCCATTGAAGCTGAGCATAGTCAAAAATCACATCCAAGGTCGAATTTCTAATTTCATCAGAAACGTTACCTTTGAAGTGTACTCTATCATATTAATCAGGCTCCAACATCCAAAACATAAGATTAATTTGTTAAAAAAACAAGATACAATTCCTTTCTCCATTCAAGTTTTACCAGTACAGGAACTTTAAACTTAATTTTCTCAGAACAATAGTTTTCTGAATCAGCTTGATGCCTTTTACCAAGTTGGATGTAACTTTGCAATCGAACATCCAATAACTAAAAGCAAGGTGTCATTTTAAAGCTTAAAATATAATCTTTCAGATGAGACCAAAAAATCAATTTTAATTTTGGGACCCTTAAGGTACATTTCGATATGATGGGTCACATATTATTCCAACTTAAACGAAATGCAAGAGTGCAGAGCCCTATTATAGCATGCATGCAAAATACGAAAGTTTGCTAGACTTGTGGTCCTGTGCTCTGTAAATAACACCAAGTTTAAAAGGGCCATTGCTACATCTCATTAACATTTTCGAGTGGTGTGATCATCGAAACGTTAACAAGCCGGTCTAATAATATTAAGTATAATTCTGTTGTCACTTAGTGCGCTTCAAACATTTTTATGGTTTTTTTTTTATCTTTGTGTGATTGGTATGAGGGCGTGGGGCTCTGTGTGTGTGTGTGTGTCCATGTCCTGCACCCTAATTTGGTTCTACAGCGTGCGTCAAAATGAAGTTGACCGAGATTCAAAGCTTTATAATCAAAGAACTACTGATATTTAACCCTTGTCTTACCAAGGGGGGTGGGGGTGGGGTGGGCCACCCCCTCCCCCCTAACGGATGATTCCCTGTCGCATAAAAACGCAAACGAATATGACCTAGGGATTTTGGGTAGTTCATCCTTTGCGGTCATTTTAGCGAAAAAAAATTGTAGGTACCACCTTCAGGGGGGTCAGGGTACCTCGTCAAAGTAGGGGGGGGGGGTTGCCACCTGAGAAAATTTTAAGTCGCCATTTTGAAAAATATCTGCATGGTATTCACCTAAAACTTACAGAACATATTAGAAACACCATTTCCCTTCTTTATAAGCAAAAAACCGATTTGGTGGCCACTTTTGCCAAAATCGTGATTTTCCCGACTCGGAAGTACTTATGACGTCATAATTACGTAACGTCTTGGCCGATTTTCATGATTTTGGTATCAATGGATAGAGGAGACCCTACCTTATACTATGGTATAAAGCAAAGCAACTTTTAGCACTCCAATTTCAATTTCATAGGGGGGGGGGGGGCCCCCCCCCCCCCCCCCCGTTAGTAACAAACGTTACAAAATATACGTTGGTAAGACAAGGGTTAAAACAATTGTTACGCACCTTGGAAATGTGCAGACTCTTTTGCTTATTTTGAAAAAAAATGAAGGAAATCAGTAATTCCTAGGAGAAGTTATGCTTGATTTAGTAAAACAACGCATTTTACAAGCTGTCAACGGAATCGATAAGCGAACAAAGTGCAAAGTAAATACTTCAGCTGTGCAGTCACCTGTTACTAATACCCTGTCTTCTTTCAGCAAAGATTGATGCAGTTTGGAGGTCTGTCATTTGTCATTTTTGTTCACAATCCAAGTCTCAGATCCTCATGGTCCTCTTTTGCACTTAACAATTCTGGCGTACAATTTGCTTTGGCTTTGCTCTGCAAAACATCTTTGAACCTCTGAAGGCCTGTGTGTTATCAATTACGTTTCAACTACAAACTGCCTTGTTAGAAGGTGTCATACGATCATACGATGTACACCTTCCAGTGCCAACGACCAGCTTTACAAATTCAGTGTCAGGCAGGTTCTAAACTGGTTTCATGCATACAATTGGTTGATATTTGAATTTGAAACTCCTGCATCACAATCCTAGTTTTTAAATGGTTCTGTTTAAGTTTTCCTTTCATTTAAAGATCAGCATATCATGGACAGCTTTTCCTATGAATGGCCAATCTCCTTGATTTAACGTTTAAATATCAGTCAAAGGAATGGTAGGGTATTCCTAAACATGTAATCACTCTGCTCAATCAAGGGTTTACTTTGCATTTTCAATTGGATTGCTTATTTATTCCGTGGACAGCTTGAAAAATTTGCAAAAGAGTATGCACATTTCCAAGGTGCTTCCTTTTTTTTTTTGAATATCAGTAGTTCTTTTGTTATACAGTTTTGAATCTCGGTCAACTTCATTTTGACTCACGCTGTATTTATAATCGAATAAGACACCTGTGGTACGCCTTCTCTGAAGGCATATTTGTAACTATCCATAGCAATTTTTGTTGTGTTTAAAAATGATTTTACCACATGTGTATCATTTGACAAATGTTTCCTATTTGTTTATGATAGTTCTTATTATTTTCTCTTCTTGTAACTATCTTTTATGGGTGCTATCAGACACACGCCCTGCGATTTTGATAGCATCCACATCTAACTTGTGAACAATTGTATTTATTTATTAATATTATTATCATTTATGGTTGTTAGCACTGTTTGTGAGTTGAGGTGGAAACAAATAAAGTTGATTGATTGATTGATCGATCGATTGATTGATTAATATTACCAAACCTATCAGAACCTCCTTGTCTTGATTCAATTTCATTTTTGATTACTGGATTAACACACAGTCGCCGTCCTGTCTAGCTTTATCAAGTCTATAAAGGAACAGTGGGAATGGAGACATGCCCACTAAAATAATACTATTGTTATCTATTCGTCTTGTTACAGACTACCACGGCCCTGCCAAGTCAAAAAAAACCTGCAGCATATATACTACCCGAAAATAGTACGCCCTGCTAAGTCAACCCCGCCCAAACAAAGGTTTCGTTTCCTAGTTATACTAGACAGGCCTTATTATGTTACTCAAAACAGGTCCGATGTGTTTTTATTATTTCTTTTATGGTCTTCATTTGCATATTTGAACTTCTTTAACGTTTTAAGAAAAATTCAATGACGTTTTTGGAATTTTTCTATCACAATAGCTTTAAAGCTCATAAAACATTAATCCTGCCTTTCGTATCTTATCATCAAATGGTGGAACATGTTTTTATTCTCAAATTAGGAAAAAAACAACAGCATGAATTCCACAATGTTTCTGATAAAGTTTCCTTGGTTGCCATATATAACTTACTAAAAAAAAAAGACGACTCAATATTCCAACAAATTTCCTGTTGTGGTCGAACTTCAGGTGTGCTTATGAAAATCACCTATATACAAATTGGTTTGAATGGTTTTTTTTGGGTTGTTTGTTTATTCATTTTGTAAGTTTTTTATACAATAAGCAGCCATTGGCTCGCAGTCCTTTTGACGTCTGCATAAAACAGAGTAAAATCTAAATTGCTTTTATAACATCTTACAAATAGAATTTTATCCAGAAAAAAAATCAAGAAAGTCTATTCCGATGGAAAATTGTCTGACTTTGTCAATGAGAAAAAAACCTGTTTTATTCTTGAAAAAGTTCATTTTATAAGATTTTATAAATGCAATTTGAATTTTATTGTGTTATATATGTTTTACATTTAGTTTTGTTTCAAATGTAACATTCATATCTGCCACCTTTTAAGAAAATTAGCGACAATCTGCTTCCTTTAGAATATGTTTCATGTACAATTATTGTAAATGAAGAATATATCGTGAAGCATCAATTCTGTATTGGCCCAAAGAATATGTACTTTATATTAAGTGCCATCTTGATCACACCTAATATAAACTTTGAGCTGTATTTTTTTTTTTGCTGGAGAAAACAATGCATCAGAAACTTTCCAAATTCATTATAACTAAAAATATTGATGATTTTGTATACTCTCATTCATCTGGGTTAATGTCAATTCTAGGATAAATTTAATCTAGACAACCAGAAATTTTACTTACTCGGAGTAACCGACGTTGCGAGCGAAACCATCGCTCTCCAGCTGGGTTGTGATGAAGACCTTAGTACTAGTTGGATGTGATATAAATATCAATATAAAAATAATGATGTATCAAAACACTTCCTCAAACCGCTGAATGTATTCGGGTTTGAAAGAAATACAATGATAATAAGACGATATATTAAAAAAGACACATGCTGGAAAATTGACAAGTATATAATGTGGTTTTGGTAACATACACAAAACAGAGTGACATACTCCAAGAGGGGTTATGTCTTCACTTTGCACGCACGTAGGTCCTGCTAGACGTTTACTGTCAATTGTTTAAAACTAGATTGGACATTTGTAGTTTCAAAAATATATACACAAAGTTAAATTCCCAGAGGGATATATTTGCACTTTGTACACCGGAAGACCTTGCTATGTTGGGAAAAGGTGTCTTAGTTTGATATCTGAATGGGACACATGTGGTTCCAGAAACAAAAGGAGGGAACACCCCAAGAGAAATAAATACATATGGGATACCTGCATTCTCTGCATTCCAGAATGAGCTGTTCGCATTGATCTTGTCTTCAAGCTGTGGCTCAAAAGTTGAGGAATACTAAATTAATCATATTCAATTGACATAACTTGTTTACATTTGCGAAACTATATATAAGACCGTCCACCCCAAAACAGCAGTAAATGCCAGCTCCTGTCATTTTCACTTTTTTAATTATTTGCAAAGGCCATGCTTTAAGGATTAAAATGACACCTTAATGATCTTCAAACGATTTCTAGAAGTCAAGTTATGGTCCGCCAAAGGTTGGCAGGGAGTAAAACGTATAACTGAGATAAATGCGTTCAAAGATTAGTAAGCCCTTTATTTTCTGTTGATCGTCTTAAGAATATGCCAATTTATTTCACATGTCCTATCATTTTCTTGAAATGAAACTTTGCTGGTATTTTGTAGTAAGCACTAGGATTGTGAATCTGTCAAAAAATCAATTTCGGCAATTATGACCTTGACATGTATTTTCACCTGTAGCGCAAAATGAAGTTTCCGGCATTTACTGCTCATACGGGCTGGACGGTCACATATGTGTACCGCCATGATATACACATATATTCTTTCCATGTTAATATGGTAGCTTTCATTAATACTTTAGACTTTCATTAAGATCAGTGGAAAGAATGCAAAATTGTTGCAATATACAATTACATTAAACGAGCGTGCTTACAATTTTGTTTAATTTTGAATAAAGAGGTTTACATAGGTATCTGCCCTTTTGATTACTCTATCAATAATATTGCTGTGATATTAAAAATTGAATAAGCATCTAAAAGAGGGATTTGTAATTTCACAAATTTTAATCCCTCCAACTGCTATAATATTTTGCTAACAATCAATATTGCTACCTGAAACCGATTTTCGGGACACGTGACAATATAAAATTAGATGTAGAATGCCATTATAATTAATCGGTGCAGGTGTTTAGACAAATTGAATCCCCCTAAGCCAGTGCTGTTAATTGACTTTTTTGCGTTTGGACATGTTAAAAACAATAAACATTATAGTAATACGTCGGTCAAGCGTAACTCCGTTTTGATCAGGGCTTTTTGTTTAATGGATACTACATAATCATTTAATAGGATGTCTACAAAACATAGTTACTGCAGCTTAGAAATGTTAAAGGAAAGAATTAAAGAACTCATGTTGACTGATAAAAAACCGGCATTTATTACTAAGGATTATCTGAAGTTAGTGACAATAACCTCTCCCCGTCCCCATAATTAATATGTAAATAAATAATTAAATAAATAAATAAATAAAACAATAAATAAATATTAAATAAATATAAAATAAATAAATAAATAAATAAATAAACAAATAAACAAATAGGTAAATAAATACCGAAATAAATAAATACATATGTAAATAAATAAATAAATATCAAATTTTTCAGTTCTGAAACTCCGACATATTACACCTTTTATACTTCAAGGAGTTTAGTACTATTTTTGAAATATTAGTTTTCAATAACAGATGCACATTAAAGAGTTTCAAATTCCAGCTAAATCGGTCAAACTGTTTTGATTTTATGGGCAATTTTGTATTTCAGAGCTGTCTACACGTTGCTGTGTTAAATTAGTTATGGTTACCAAAATTACACAAAATTTGTCAAGATTGACACATTTCGTGAATTTATGCTTAGAACTATTATAGACAAACATTGATGATTTATTAACACATCTGCACTGCAACATTTATATTGCTGAATTACGACGAATAAAGCACTTTTGGAAAATATCTGTGTATAGAAGTATAAACTAATAAATTTTACTCATTATATTATTTGAGAAAATGTTAGAATTTTGCTACTAATTCAAGTTTTACAACTAGAGGGTGTCCCAGGAAAAACCTTACAATCTTTGCGCGTACGTTTCCTAGGTTTAAGGGACCTGTCAGCCCGTTGTTTTAAAAAATGTTTTATGTTCTGTAACTCAGTATCGGATATTTGCGGATTTGCATATTGAACATGATGGGGAGGTCAATTTTGGACCAAAATGTGTCGTTTTGGTCCTAGGTCCAAAAATCATATTTTTAGGCTCAAAATTAATTTTGCTTCAATAAAATTTCGAACCATTTTACTTTTAAGAATCTAGAAAGCAATATTTAGGAATGCATTTTTCAAATTTTTGATTTTTTTCCTTAGTTTTTGAGATACTGTCAAAATTGGTCCAAAATGTCACAAATCTCACCGCTGTCACCAATATTTGGCAAAATATGACAACTTTTAAGTTATTTTGGTACTATTTCAAAAAATAAGATAACAATCCAAAATTTGAAAAAAAAAATGTTCCTTGATATTGCCTTAGACCTAAATTCTAAAAAGCAAAATGTTTCGAAATTTTACTAAAGCAAAATTTATTTAGCTTTCCCGTCAAAATTTGGCTAAAAACACGTTTTTTAGACCCTCACCATCATGTTCAGTATGCAAATTCGCTTCTAGAATATATACTTTTATTTGGATGTAATTATGAGTTACAGAGAAAAAAAAATTCTGAAAACAAATGGTTGACCGGCCCTTAACGGATAGTTAGAAAGTATATTACATAGGTTGCATATTATAGCCCTTGAATTCAACTTTCAGATACCGTTTGTTTCATTTCAATCGGTGGTGTACAACAAACGTTATGCTTTGTCAAATATTTGGATGTAAAATTTTCTGGTCCAATTTCATGATTTTGTAAGTTCCCCTTAAATGAAGTTCTTTGAATTTACATTGATCTGCTCACTCAACCGCAACAATGTTTACTAATGTATTATTTGCATACTCTTTTTTATCTGTGCCAAAAAATGAATAAATATGATGTAAAATTAAGACAGATATGATAAAATTTCCAAAGTGACGCATTTTTATTTGTTCCAGAAATACCCCTACTTTACTGCCAATAATCATGAAATTGGACCAGATAAAAATCCACTCAAATATTTAATAAAACATAACTGTTTGTTTCACTACCGATTGAAATGAAACAAACAGTATCTAAAAGTTCAATTCATGGGCTATAAAATGCGCCCATTACATACTTTCTGACTATCCATTAAACTCAAGAAAATTTAAAAAGATTGTAAGGTATTTTCTGGGACACCTGCACAAAACAACTAAAATATAATATTTTTTCTACACACTTAAAACAAATAAAACAGCTAGGTAAGAAGGGAATGGTACTAACAGTTTAGTAAAATCTTACACACCAATGAACAAATTATCTTACATATTTTAAAAACAAGAAATAGGTTCTCAGTCACAAGAGTTGATTACTGAAAAGATTTGTATGTGTAAAACACAAACTGAATGTCAAGTGCCAAAATGATCCCTTTTTGCGTTATACTTTTTCTTAACATTTCTAAATGTGTAGCTAAAGTGTAAAAACGTCTTGGTAACTTGATTTTTCCTTATTGAGTTAAATATCTTGTCATTCATTTTTGAAAACAGTCACAATAAGCGCAAAACAGCTGTCAAGTGTCTGGTTAGCTTGAGGGTACGTAAAGCGGGTGCTTGAACAAATTAGCAATCTAATGGACTTAGAAGTGCTGCCATATGATTTGGAAAATATCATCGACTTGCGTATATATTCAATAAGTCACAATTACACCGATAATAAGACACAGCTTTTACAGGCCGCGATGCTCCTGGGTTGTTTTATATAAACCAGATCAAGTGAGTTTCAAGGTACTCTTTGAATTAAACAGCTAACTCAGCATCAAACTAGAAACAAAATTTTCACTTGCATTTTTTTTTGTCACTTAAAGCAATATTCTAACATTTGGTTCAAAAATAGATTTGAATAAAACAGTTTAAAATGAAGAGTTATGGCTATCTTTGGGCACCATATGCAAATTTTTCTCTAAACTTAATTTTTCATGAAGCAAATTCACAAAATAGATACATGTACTTTCCTATATATGATGAATTAAATTCGGGTCCCGAATTTAATTCAACAATTTGCCATAACTAAAAAAGTATGTAACTTTAGGTCAAATCATTTGAAGGGTATCAATATCTAGCAAAAAACAAATCCAATCAATCAAAAAATATCATGCGGGCGCCCTGTTTGTAGGATCTTATAGTATTGCTTTAACAGAGAGCTTCATCTACAGCGGAGAATTATCATACTTAAATCGTATGGTGATATTCAGTTCTCAAGCTCAATTGTCGCTTAGCTCAAAAAGCCTGATGTAGATTATAATTCTCACTTTTTGCCAACATTTGGTTATATTTTTCCTCAACATTTCTAAGTTTCAACTAAAATGTAAAAGCGTGTTGATAAGTTGATTCTGATTTATGGAGTTAATGTTGTCAATAATTTTTTTATCTTGCCATTCAGCTTTATAAATTGATAACAGTCACAACAAGTGCAATCAAGCTGTCAAGTGTCTGGTTAACTTGCGGGTATGTATGGTGGGTGCTTGAGCTAATTAGCAATTAAAAAAAGATTTGGAAAATATCAAAGACTTACCAAATATATTCACTAAGTACTTGCTACTATTACAACGATTTTAAGACACAGATTTTACAGACCGCAATGCTGATCAGATCAAGTGATTCTCAAGGTTCTCTTTGGAATAAATAGCTAACTCAGCATCCCCTGCAAACAAAATTTTCACTTGCAATTATTTTCTTTCATCATCTACAGCGAATAGAGTTATCATACTAAAGTTGTATGGTGATATTCAGTTCTCAAGCTTAGAGGAGTGTTGTAACTGTAACACGTACAATTTTCGTTGCTATTACATTAGCTCAAAAAGCCTGATGTAGATTATAATTCTCAGTCTCTTTTTGCCAAAGTTGGGTTATATTGTTCATCAACATCTCTAAGTTTTTCACTAAAATTTAAAAGCGTGTTGATAAGTTTATTCTGATTTTTTGAGTAAATGTTGTCAATTTATCTTGTCATTCAGCTTTATAAATTGATAATAGTCACAATAAGTGCAATCAAGCTGTCAAGTGTCTGGTTAACTTGCGGGTATGTATGGTGGGTGCTTGAGCTAATTAGCAATTAAATTGACTTAGAAGTGCTGTCATGTGATTTGGAAAATATTAAAGACTTACAAAATATATTCACTAACTACTTGCTACAATTACACCGATTTTAAGACACGGATTTTACAGACCGCAATGCTGCTGGGTTATTTTATATAAATCAGATCAAGTGATTCTCAAGGTTCCCTTTGGAATAAATAGCTAACTCAGCATCCCCTGCAAACAAAATTTTCACTTGCAATTATTTTCTTTCATCATCTACAGCGAAGAGTTATCATACTAAAGTTGTATGGTGATATTCAGTTCTCAAGCTTAGAGGAGTGTTGTAACTGTAACACACGTACAATTTTCGTTGCTATTAAATTAGCTCAAAAAGCCTAATGTAGATTATAATTCTGTCTCTTTGCCAAATTTGGGTTATATTGTTTATCACTAAAATGTAAAAGCGTGTTGATAAGTTAATTCTTCTTTATTGAGTTAATGTTGTCAATTTATCTTGTCATTCAGCTTTATAAACTGAAAACGGCCATAGTAAGTGCAAAACAGCTGTCAAGTGTCTGGTTAGCTTGAGGGTATATAAAGTGGGTGCTTGAACAAATTAGTAATCAAATGGATTTAGAAGTGCTGTCATGTGATTTGAAATATATCAGCGACTTGCAAAAATATTCAATAAGTCACAATTACACCGATAATAACACAGAGCTTTTACAGGCCGCAATGCTGCTGAGTTGTTTGATCTCAGCATCCCCTCGAAACAAAATTTTCACTTGCAGTTATTTTCTTTGTCACTTAACAGAGAGCATCATCTACAGCGGAGCGTTATATATCATACCAAAATATTATGGTAATATTCAGTCCTCAAGCTGACAGAAGTGTTGTAACCGTAACACGTACACTTTTTGCAGCTATTACATTAGCTCAAAAAACCTTATGTAGATTATAATTCTCAATGTTTGCCCATGAGCACCAGGATGACTTGCTTTTACCCCATTTTTTCCTCTAAACGATGCGATTTTCTCACCCTGTCTTCCTCAATTTGGATATATTCGTTTTGAAATGTTTCAGGCCAAACGTTTATGATTCCCCGATAAAATGCTGATGCGAATGTATGATTAACTGCTATCAATTCTGACGTATTGATATCCATAAACATAAGTATCCATATATATGAATATTTAG
>JXSR01S043666.1:2547-13265 GCA_000969725.1 Ophiothrix spiculata | reverse complement strand
CTCTATACAAAGAAATTATCTCAGAAACGTGTTTGTCTCAAAGTGGTTTGTATGAACTGAAAAGATTGTCTTTGATAATCATCATGATCATAAGTAAAATGAACCAAAATGACATTTTAGTTGCCTGCTAAGAACTTAGAGCTGCCCGGCCCACTGTTGTTTGAATCCAATAGAAATAGGGACATTTTATTTGTAAGTGTCAAAATAGATGGCGCTATTCATAAAAATCATTTTTGGATGTAGAAGGGATAAGCTGGTGTGTATTACCGAAATTAGATATGGAAATGAAGCATCTGACTTCAAGAAATTTATATTATCATTTTAAGCCAAAATCCTCACAGACAAATGAATATAATTGATAATCAAATATAATCAATAATTTGAAATATATATAGCGACCTCATCCTCATTTTTGCCCAGTTCTGAATTTACAAAAAATACCAATAAATTGGCTCAAAATTAACTAAATTTCAACGGAAATGAAATAAAACTTTGAGAATGGGTCCAAAACTTTGTTATGCAACATATTTCAGTTATCTGCCCCGGTTTTTTAACTGTTTGAGAGACAAAAATGAATTTTTGGTTGGAAATTAATAAATGTCCACCTCAAACAACAGTGGCGCCCCAGATCACCGCTAACTTTTGAAGTAAATTTAACTGACAACTAACACTAGCAGGGTTTCATGAATAACAACTAGTTGTCAGCTAGGCCTAGCAGACACTTTAAGGGACTTTTAGCAGCCAACTAGAGTTAGCAGGGTTTCATGAATATGGGCCCAGGTGGTTGAATATCTTTTTCACGCTTGACTGAGCCAAGAGAATGCTTAGAAGCAAAGCACAAAATGATCCTTCAACGCCCCTCAATTTACAAAAATAGGGTTGTGCTGAACGTGGAATGGTCCCCGGCGGTATGTAACATCTTAAAAACCTTTTAAGATGTCATAAGCCGCCGGGAATCATTCCACGTTCACTAAAACCTATTTTTAGAAAGCAATGTGTTTTTTACAATGACTCATGTAATTCGGATCAAATTGATATTGTATGTGGTGTACCATAAGGTTCTACATTGGGTCCCTTGCTCTTTATGATATTACAAATACAACAGATGTGATAGATTTCATATTATTTGCTGATGACACCACTATTCTAAATTCGGGTAAAAATGTCACAAAATGACTTCCCTTTATCAACGAAGAATAAAGTGGCGAACACGATAAATAGCATCCACTAGATTTATAGGGACGAGGGATTTCTTAAACGCAAATTTAGGGTACGATTTACGTGTATTTCTATTGGGTCACGTGACTCACGTATTGAAGAAAAAAATTCCAAAGATCATATTTTTACCTTTCCTCAAAAAAATATAAAAGTGTTCTTATAGTAATCAACATAATTATGTCATTCCAAATCCGCTGGGGTTCACGCGTGAACCCCACTTTGACGTCATCGGGGATCGGCTTACGCTGGTACCCTCGATGTGGACGCTTCACTATATGCAGGGGGGGTAGGACGTGACGTCAGCAGATTTTGAAACTCCCATTCAAAAAACTTGAATTTTAACTAACGCTCAAAAATTTCATTTTATGCCCTTACTTTGTGTATAAACATGTGCAGATTTCAAAACCGTTGGGGTTGGGACTTCAACCCCAGAAAACTAAAAAGATATTGTGATTATTATAAAGAACTACTTTTCTTTTCATTTACGCATTAAAATATACGGGCGATACCACGGATGACTACGCATCAAATCTGAGTAAACAGTCCGGTAAACAGGCAATTAAAGAGATCGTCCTACCACCACTGACTATATGGTTCAGACTGCCCATCTTATGTCAGTGTGGAGTTGTTGAAGACATAAGAGGCCGGGGACCAGCGTAGGATCGGCTACGATACTACATAGACCTTTTCAAACCGATCTTTTCCGAAGATACCCGAAAGCTTGAACAAATTCCGATCGTTTCCGGGAAATAAACAGTAATTTTGACAAAAGTTCGACACTTCGACAGTATGAGCTAGTATGTTTCCAACAACGACGAACGTTGCCGTTTTTATCATGCACTTTTGCGGTACTATTTCATTTTATTTCACTCAGTGCTCTGACTCAGTGGTCGTCTGCCGACACTGCTGTGGCACGTGACCATGTTTTCCGAAGTTTTCTGATCGCTGTTTGAGGACGCACACCACCAATTGATACTCCCATTGAAATACATGCAAAATCCCTGGTCTTTGGCGCTCGTTTTAAGGCTTTTGTGGCAATATTTTGGGTATAATCTATATAGCAATAGATTGGAATTTTCTCAAATTTTAATATATGTTTTCATAAAGGGGGGGTCTTCCATCTCGTTTTCGCGCTACGGGAGCCTGAAGTTAGCCCCTGTTATTTTTTACCCGTTTTTTGGCCCGAAAACGCGATATCGCCATTTTACCGTTCCGAGGGACTACTTTTTCGGTACGATTAAAATTTCGAATTTTGTGATTGCCAAAGTATTCTACAGACTTCGATCTTTAGTTTGAACCCAAATTTGACACATAAATCAAATAAAAAAGTGTCTAAAGGGACCCCTGTATTTCAAAAATTGAGGACTTTTATACTGGAAATAAAACCATTACACAAAACGTGGAGTGATTTGGTGGTGTATGTCCTTGAAAAGGTCTGTACCAGGGGTCTATACCGTCCGGCAACCAGTAACAGTTGCCACGACCACCCTCTTCTGTGAAAATGTGTGGCTTCGCCACTGCCCACACAACCCCTCCACAAACATAAATTTTCAGTCACGAACAGTGTCTTGTACTACCTGATTATAAAATTCAATTTAAATAGCGCCACCCTTGACCTCTAAACAACGGGGTCATGTCAAATTACAACAATCTCAACATTAGACGGTAACAGCTGGAACTGCATCATAAATCATTAAATTGTACAGTCGTCTTAGCACGAATTCTATTATAATTTTACAAGCATAAAGGAGACATCTATGGTAATATTTTTTCATTTTGCTTTTATTAGAATAGTCTTGTAAACGCCGTATATGTGCTGACATCTGGCTGGACAGCACACAACCTAAAATTTGTGAACATGTGAAACGAGATGCACACTTACACTTACACTTATGTTTGATGGGAAAAGATAGGCTAAGCCTTTATGACCCCATATCCTATTTTATTCCAATGTTTATCAAGAAGCTGCTTAAATTGGTTTGTGGTCTTTGCTTCCACTACCCATGAAGGAAGGTTGTTCCAGGCGGAGATGACTCTGACTGAGAAGAAGTTGCTTCTACTATTCAGCCCTTTCTTCAACATCGGCTTTTGCAATTTTTGTTGGGTGTCCTCTGCTCCGCTCATTCAATGGATTACTTCTGAAGAGCTTTCCTCTGTCTAATCCTTCAAAACCATTTAAGATTTTATATGTCTCGATGAGATCTCCTCTAACTCTTCGTTGTTCTAGGCTTAGAAGCTTTGTTTCTTTCAGTCTTTGGTGGTAGCTCAAGTGCCTTATGCTGGGAATGAGTTTTGTTGCACGTCTTTGTACATTTTCCAGAACAGTAATGTCCTTCTTTAGATACGGGCTCCAAGCCTGAACGGAATATTCCAGATGTGGACGAATATATGTTTTGTAAAGCATAGTGAAGCACTTTTTATCGAAATGCTTGAACGTTCTCTTGATGACCCCCAGCGTCCTCATGGCTTTACTTGCTGCAGCAGCACACTGTTTACTGAACTTCCCATCTTCTGATATAATTACGCCGAGATCTTTTTCATCGGTATCATGTGGAATGGAGTTCTCACCTAGTTTGTAGACAGTTCCCTCGTTTGATCTACCCATGTGCATTCTTTTGCACTTGCTCGCATTGAACTTTAGTAGCCACCTCTCCGACCATCTTTGAAGGGAGTTCAAGTCCTGTTGAATTGTTTCTTGATCATCCCCATTTTTAATCTTATTGTATAGTTTAGTATCGTCTGCGAACATCTTGACATTTGATTTAACGTTTCCTGGCAAGTCATTTATATAGATAACAAAAAGTATGGGTCCTAGTACTGAGCCTTGAGGCACCCCACTTATGACGCTCGTCCACTTTGACTCCGTATCTCCTACCATCACCTGCTGTTCTCTACCAATAAGGAAATCACTAACCCATGCTCTTATCTTCCCTCTGATGCCATATGCCTCCAATTTTGCAAGTAATCTTCGGTGTGGTACCGAATCAAACGCCTTAGAGTAATCCAAATAAATCATATCTACTCCTTCCCCGTTGTCAATCATGCTTGTAATGTCCTCAAGTGTTTCAAGCAGGTTAGTTAGGCAAGATCGTCCCTTCAAAAATCCATGTTGCTCGATGGAAAGCAAGTCATATGTTTCCAGGTGGGATACAATGCTCTTCCTGATGACAGACTCCATTACTTTGCACGGAACTGATGTCAGACTTACCGGTCTGTAGTTACCCGGTGATTTTCTTGCACCTTTCTTGAAGATCGGTACCACCCTAGCTTTCTTCCATTCTTTTGGTAGACACTTCTCATCTAAGGACCTTCTGAAGATGGTAAACAGCGGCAGGGTCAACTCGTCAGCACAAGTTGATAGTACTTGAGGATGTATACCATCCAGTCCAGGTGACTTGTCTGGTTTCAGGCGTTTTAGCTGTTCTGTTACATCGTTCTTGGTGAAGATGCAATCTTCCAAGATCGCCCCAAGAAAATTTATATCAAGTTGGGGGACCTCTCCATCCGGTTCTTCAGTAAAGACAGATTGGAAGAATCTGTTTAAAACATTGGCCGCTTCCTCATCGTTGTTTGTTAAGCTGCCATCTTCATTCTCAAGCCTTGAAATTCCTGCTTTTACCTTCTGTTTCTCTCTGACATACTTGTACAGTTGCTTAGGTTTACTCTTAAACTCCTTCATGAGTTTCATTTCAAACTCAGTCTGTGCCTTGAAAACAGCTTTCTTGGTCTTGTTTCTTTGCTTCTTGTATTCTACATAGTCTTTGTATCTTCCTGTCTTTCTATATCTCATATAGAGCTGATGCTTCCTCTTGACTACCTTTTTCACACCCGCCTTCATCCAAGCTGGCTTTCTATTGGAACTTGGTCTTTTCATTGGTACATACTTATCAGTAGCAGAATTGTACTCTGTCTGAAATATATCCCATGCTTCTTGACAAGATTTTCCTTCCATTCTTTTCTCCCAGTTGATGTTGGCGAAGTGCTCTTTCATCTTGCAATAATTTCCTTTGTTGAAGTTCCTTTTAGGTTTATTTGATTGAATAACATGTGCGTTACAAAGATAAGTCCATGTGAGACAGTCATGGTCACTTTTTCCTACTGCTGGCTTGTGAGTTAGATCCTGTACCCGGTTCTCATCTTTTGTAAAAACACAATCCAAAAGTGATGACTTTTGTCCCTCTCTACTTCTAGTGTAATCTTCAACGTGTTGTATTAACATAAGGTCCTGAACAGCATTCATAAATAGGTAAGGTTCAGAGTCTGGCCCTGTTGCTACAGTGTTATTTTTCCAATCAATTTCTTTAAAGTTGAAGTCACCAAAGATGAGGATATCACTAAATCCATTCATTTTGCCAACATTCATAAGTTGCACTCTTAGAGCTTCATTGTTTTCTTTGGTGCTGTTTGGGCTTCTGTATACCAAACCCACAAGTATAGTCTCTGCTTTATTCAACTTGATTTCACACCACAGTGATGTTTCCATATTTACATTGTCAAGCTTGCAACTTTCTACTGCATCAAGTGCCTGATTGACATACAGAAGAGCTCCTCCTTTCCTACCATCTCCTCTCTCTTTGTCTTTTCTGAATATGCTGTATCCATTGAATGCTATTTCGCTGTCAAGAATATCTTTGTTGCAACCGGATTCGACAATTCCTATAATATCAGGCTTGTGTAGTTCAATGAAGATTTCAATTTCCTTTCTTTTGTTCATTATTCCATCAGCATTAGTATAGTAACATCTAAGTCCTTTTGTTTCATTATCATGGTTCCAATTTGTTTCTACATTCCGACCTGTGTTTTCTGCGGTAGTATCAGAACCAGTACTTGAACTTGCAGAAACCTTTTTAGTGTCTAATCCATCCAGCTCTGTGTTTTTTGTCGTATATGGTCTTGTTTTGTGGTGTTTGTTATCACTACTCTTGATTTCACTGATTGTTGTCTTCTCTCTATCATCATCTACTTTATCATCAGAAAGTTTATCATTTGGCTGATTTCTTTTAACAATGTGCGTAGTGCTCAGTGCTGTACAAATGTCTCTGTCAATGTCATTGTTGATATCACTGAGACATGCAGTATCTGTAGTCCCTGGTCTAGAATTTATAGATCCAGTATCGGTACTACCAAAATCAGGGTGTCTTTGGTTACCATTGTTGTGTTGTCTTTCCGCAACAATTTTTCTTGAACCATGGCATCTTCTTGTGCCACTTGACTTCTCACCAAACTGATCATTGTTCTGTGCCTTCAATGGTGCAATGTGCTGTACAAATGAGTTTTTGGTATATTTACAAAGTCTTTTCTTTCGGTAGTTATACTGTGTCTGCAGTTTCTCCTCCTGCTGCACCGTAGCCGCTCTGGCTTCCATCACGAAAAGATTTGTCAATCTTAATAATTTTCCCATTTCTGATAACAATGTTAGATTCTCCATTATCTCGTCTTCTGGCTAGTTCTGCTCTAAGCTTTCTGTTTTCTTCTCTTTCCTGAAATGTCATGTCTGGAGTGATGAATACTCTGCTCCAAAGTGTATTACTACTAGTCTTCAGCATTTTAGCTCTTGACAGGACTTGCTTTTTTATACCGCCTTTACTCATCTTCACTCTCAACAATCTTGGTTTTGCCTGACCATCACTTGTTTCCATCTTTTTACCAAGTCTCGTGGGTTCTCTGATTTCAGTAGAATCAACTTCCAGCTCGTGCAGGATCTTTTGGACATTGTTTTTGTCATGTATCTTTCTGTCTGATATATCATCGCTGCTGCTCTCTGGAATATTGTGAAAAATGAGATTACACTCACGATCTTCCTTGTCTTTCTTTTCTGTGAAATATTTTACAACTTTCTCTTCAATAAGTTCTTCAATATTGCTCTCTCTTCCAACCATTGCCTTTTCTAATCTCTGAAAGCCTTCCACTAGAGAATCCAATTTGTTGGATAATTCACTATCGTCAACGGCATTGGGTCTTGATCTATGTGCACTGGTGGGACTGTCTAGAAAGCAGTTCACAAGAGGGATGCAAGCATCGCAAAACCACATTAGATTGTTTATGCTCTTTTTCGTTAATGACTTGTACTCAGTGGAATTAAAACTTGAACATGATTGGTGTATCCATCTGTTGCACTTGTTGCATGAGATAGCTTGATCATTCTCACCAACAGATTTTTTACATGCTAAGCATAATGGTTCTTTATCACTATTATCATCAATAGGCAAGATATCATAATGATTTGGATCAGCAGTGATGCCATGCGAAGTTAAGCTTACATTGTCTTTCCCGCCACTAGGATCAGTAGGGCGGCCATCTTGGATTTTACCTTTCTTTGTTTTCGTCTTCTCACCACTCTTATCAACAGAAGTTGACTGTGTTCTTGAAGTTTTGACCATGATTATTGGATATGGGGTCTAGCTTAAACCTACAATACACCACATCAAACCTGCTATGGTCCTCTTCTTCACCAAAATTCAGCTTTTTCTTGAGTTTTCCGAGAGCTCCTAGAAAACTACGTCTGGTCAGGCGCACACCACTAAAAGACTATCATGACATTATCTATACAAACTTGTTCGTACCTAATATTCTATATTAGGTACGAACTAAAGGGTATATCTTTGATCGTAAAACACGATCCGATTCACTGCGATTGATAATCTGGTATGTTCATTCGGATCGTGCGGGGAACTATACTGATTCTTACATTGAACAACATTGCTTTCCTCCCTCAAGGACAAAGAGTCAAGCAATGACAGTACCATAGATGATAGAACCTTTCTAACACACTTATTTTACTACACTGTTTACCAAAGTGACAGCTGTAAGTGGCTAATTATAATACAACTGTGTGAAAAGCAATCAATACATTTGATCCTGAATGATTCTGAATCATGATTGGTTGTTCCAATGACAACACACATTTTTATTAATGAAAATCACATAACATTTTTAGCGGGAAATTTGCATGTGACTAATTGCATGCTGGGAGGAATATGCAAATGACAAGATGGCTGCAGAAAATAAGCACTTTTGCACTGTCTCTGATGTTATTTCTAACTATGAATTATCCTTTCCGTATTACTTCATGTCTAATTCATAACACACCATTGTCAATTGAAACATGTTTCACACAAGTTCACTGAGTCCTGAAAATTCCTCCAAAAATCTCGTGATATATTGTATATAAGAACAAATGCAACAAGGTCTTAGAATCATGGATGAAACATGTTTAATAAATGAATTAGGCCTATCACTAACCTGATATTAATCAATCCTCACGAGTGAAAAAATTAGATATATCTAGAGATACAAATCCAAGTCATGTAAAATCCATCATGTAAACAAGATGACATCATTGTTTACTCATTTTGCAATACATGTACTACTTCCTGTCAGTATGACCTGGAACAATAGGCCACCCTGGACAAAATCGAGTACAAAAATAGTACAACATTCCTAAGGTGCACATTTGGAACACAATTATAGTACAGTTTTAGTACAAATATAGTACAAATTTGTGTACTATAAATGTACTCAAACTGTACTATAATTGTGTTCCAAATGTGCACCTTAGGAATGTTGTACTATTTTTGTACTTGATTTTGTCCAGGGCAGGTCAGACATTTTCCACCAAATTGTGATTGTTACTCTGAAGTGACAACTCAATCAATATCAAATCAATATTTCATTGACTGCTCCTGAGAGGTGTAATTTAAAAAATGTAATGGCTATATCTGTCATTTAAATTATGTAAACACCAGGTAAACACATAGTTGGCCTAAATCTTCTGAACATACTATGGGTTTCAATGGTGTGTTGTATGAATTAGACCTGTAGGGATGAAATTACACTCTTTCTAATTTTTCTCATAAACACAAAAACATAATTTGTGCAAGAACGTTGTAACATACCAGTCAAGGATTCTTATCTAAAAGCTAATTAACAAAATTTTGATAGAGTGACCTTGTTCAGGATGAAATGTGGATCATGAATTGTCCCTTAAAATTTTTCTTTTTTTCTTTTTTTAATGAAATTTTGCCATTCATTTTTTATTAATATCATACTCTCAGGCTCTATTTTTTTGAGCCTAACACAATCAAAATCATGAAACATTTGCTATCCCTTTACAGAAAGTTTGAATTGTTTTGAAATCATTTTAGCACAGGGGAAAAGGTATAGGGGCAAGGTAAATTTTAACCGAAGGCACCGAAGGCATTTGCTGTCAGTGCCCCTACCAGTTGTCTTGATGCCCTATTACTTAGCAATGCCTAATGCTATTCTTTAACATGTAATTGCCTTCTAAAACAGTGTGCCCTTTTAAAATTGCCTTGAAATGGGGTACCCTTCAGAATCCTTAAAATTTACCCTGCATAGGGGATTGTCTTTTTCACGAGACATCTTTGGTATTTTGGGTATTGTGTCAAACATCCCTAAAAATCAACATTTTCAGCTTATTTCATCATGATAATTTAATTTTTTTCAGTCGTTAATTTCCTTCATAGTTTCAACATGATTATTTGACTAAAATTATAAAGGATTGACTGAAAGTTTTCCTAATCTTGTAAAAATAAATGTATCATTACTTTGTCTCAATGTGTTTGCATTGTACATTAAGAGTACAGTATTACAACATCATAAAAGGGCGCAGCAGAGGTGTAACCTACCAATCACAAAGCTAACAGTCATTATGATTAGATCAATATCAATGACAATAGGGTAATTGAAACTGGCCAGGTTTTGTGCTATTGGAACAATGTACTTCAAATGGTCGTGCTGTATGCTTATAAATCCTGTTAGAAAGGTAACAAAGCTATAATCATGCTCAAGTTCAAGTAAAGATGCTGTTTGACATTTCTAACAAACAAAAAAAAGAATGACCCTCACCTATCCAAAATTTAGCCAAATTTTTACTTCCTAAATCCTTCCCAGTATTTATTTTTACTATATTTTTTACTTTAAATTTGAATTACGGTGCAAAAATCACCTGATTAGTCGACTCATTTTTGCCATGGTAACCGTATCAAAATTTTGCACTTTTTTCGATAGAACTCAATGATGGCTATAATATTGTGGCACAAACCGGTCATTATGTGCGAACATTGAGTAAATTGATTTTGAAATCCAGAGCTGAAAACTCTAGATTCCCCTCCCTTTAAAGGGCAAAGGAAATGAAGTGATGGACCTACTCCAAGTCTATTTAGAACATTCCATTTCCCAAAACAGGGCCATAAAAAGAACACAATAGCTGTGACATCATTTGTGTTATATTGATTTTAAATAGAAATTAATGAATAGAACTCCATTCAATTCATAATTCTGATCATCAGTATTTCACAAGTAAATCTTTGCTACAAATGATGGAGTAAATGTATTTTATGAGTTTGAGTTATAGTTATAGTTGTAGTTATAGTTGTAGTTGATTTTATAGTTACAGCTGTTTTATAGTTGCAAGTTTGTAGTTAGTGAGTTATAGTTACAGTTTGAGTTACAACTAGAGTTGCATTTATAGTTTGATA
>JXSR01S043657.1:97866-112905 GCA_000969725.1 Ophiothrix spiculata | reverse complement strand
GGTGATGCGTTTTCGGACAGGCAGCCAGTGGAGATCTGCGAGGATTGGAGTTATGTGTTCACGTCGTTTCGTGCGAGTGACCATTCGAGCTGCAGTATTTTGGAGAAGCTGGAGTTTGCGAATCATGTTATCAGGTAAACAATAAAGTAGACCGTTACAACAGTCTAAACGCGAAGTTATGTAGGCGTGAACCAGTCTTTCGGTCGTTTTCTGATCTAAATATAGACGAAGTCTGACAATCGTATACAATCCGAAGGAAGCACTCTTGCACAGTTCTGAGACATGTTCAGACAGAAGCAGATTACTGTCAAATGATGCGCCGAGATTTCTGGCAGATGATGACGGTTCAATTGATGCATCACCAATAGCGAAAGCTGGGAACTTATTCTTATGCAGGTAACGATTACTAATGTGCACAATGTCCGTCTTCGAATCGTTGAGCTTAAGCTTGTTAGAAATCATCCATGCTTTGATATCCTGAACACATCGTTCTAAGCGAGGAAGCTGACTATCGCGATCACTGGGTTCCAACAAAAGATAAATCTGTGTATCATCAGCGTAAGACATGTGTTGAAAACCATGGGCATGGACAATGTCACCGAGAGGACCAGCACATAATGTGAATAAAATGGGTCCAAGTACTGATCCTTGGGGTACGCTACAATCAAGGGCACAATCAGGTGACTGGGCTGTTCCAATAGTCACCACTTGAATTCTTTGATGCAGATAAGACTTTAACTAGGAAAGTGCGTCGCCAGTGAAACCAAACCGATCATGCAGACGTTTGGGGAGCCTCAAGCGTGTCGAACGCCGCTGAAAGATCTAATAGAATTAGAACAGCTTCGCGATGAGCATCAATGCCAACGGCCAAATCATTGTGAACTCTCAATAACGCAGTCTCTATACTATGGTGTTTCCGATAGGCTGACTGAAACTTCGAGTGCAGGTCATTCAGCTGGAGGTAATGAGTCATTTGAGATGCAGCAACGCGTTCAGTGAGCTTTGACAAGAACTTCAGATTAGAAATTGGTCTGAAATTCTTCAGATCTTGACAGTCAAGCTTGGGTTTCTTTAGAATTGGTGTAACATGCGCAACTTTGAAAGTTGGAGGAAAATTGCCTCTCAACAACGATAGATTAATTATAATAGTGATAGTTGGAAGAAGTTCGTCAATACAGCGCTTTAAAATCCACGTTGGAATTGGATCTTGGAAGCATGATTTGTTTGGCGACTCCAAGATAAATTACGAATCAAAGAATCCGTATATCAGACAAAGTGTAGATAATGTGGATACTAAATACAGGCAATTCACAGCTCAAACATGCTGATACGTAGATACTAAAATCACAGCTCAAACAGGGCGATCTCAGAGTCGTAATTCACGTACGTTTTTTCAGGCAAAACACTGCGGGTTTGGTACATTATCATTCAAAATCAACACCACATATTTATAAAATATCATTTGTAATTCATTAAGAAGTATAAAGCCTATAATCTGTCAACATTTTAAAAACATTGAATTGTTCGAACATCATGATATTATGAGGTTTCGGCGAAAAAGGCGTCAAATTATCGAAGAATTCTATTGACGTCATTTTGACCCTTATAATGGACGTAAAATCACTAGTAAAGATTCATGTATAAACTTAAGACTCTATTCCATATGTACGATTTTTGACTGACGTCACTTATGACGTCACAGTGACGTCATAAGTGACGTCAGTCAAAAATCGCGAAAATCACCAACAATCGCAAAAGTGAAAGTTGCATTTTTAGCAATAATGTGTGTCAAAGTATGCTTACACATATTCTTGCTCCAAGAAAATCAAATAAATAAGATAAAACAATGTGGAAGGGTGTCCTAAAAGCAAAAAACACGATTTGTGTGTAATTCCAATTGAAAATCAGGTGTTTTTTCCAGTTTATCGTGTGACCCAACGTGCTATTACGCAACGCCACGTCTTAACCCAAGGTCCGATTTTCACAAAGATGGTCTTAAAATAAATGCAAGGTTTGCAGAAAAAAAGGCAAGAAGTTTTAGCGCGAAAAAATAACAACCGGTGGGGGTATAACAAAAAAATGTTGGAGGGGCGCCCCCCCCCCTCTCCGGCTCTTTTAGGGTTTGAAAGGAGCATGGTCCGATTACTTCAACTTTTTTTCAAACTTTTTGAGATTTTGGTACCAAAATACTGCTTTTATTTTTGTCATAACCCATGTAAAATGTCACGGCTTGGTTATGTTCCGTTTTTGAGATACCTGAAAATGTGTCTAATTATGGTTACCATAATTAATTTTACACAGTAATGTATGGGTGGCTGAAATACAATATTGCCAAAAAAAAATCAAAACGGTTTGACCAATTCAGCTGAAAGTGGTCATCTTTCATATGCAAACAAATCGGACCAAGCTCTTTTAACTTGTTTCTATAAGTCTTAATTTCTTTATATTATGGGTGAATGGATTCCTGAGATATTGTTATAAGAATTAGTTTTTCTTGTAGAAACTTTTGAGTAGTCTTTTTAGATATCCAATGTGATAAAGGGTACTTTCTTGTATTACCTTTTTTTAGAGGGATACAATCATTATATAAGTTTTCAAAATTGTGCATAATCATTATTTTCATCATTATTGTCCACACTTGGAACCAAACAACATTAGATAATTTCCTTTTTAATTTGTTAATATTAGTGTCATTAAAATTCCTTTTATAAACACATTTCTTAATTTAATTTATTATTTTCGGAAACGTTTTCGAACGTTTGATAAGATAGTTGGCATATGATCACTAATATCATTTACTAAAATCGTGGCATGGACTATGTGATCTTATTTGTGAGAATGGTATCAATATGTTGCTGTGAGGCCGTAATTCTTGCTGGTTTATAAATTGATGGAAACAAGGAACATGAGCAAATCAAGTCTACATATTATGCGTAGATCTGTGAATATCAAATTTCAAAAGATTAATATTAAAATCGCCCATTATTTAGACGAATTTATTTTCTGAATTTACTTTTTGGTAAATTGGTTCAATATCGTTGATAACATTGTCAATAGTTGTGTAGGACCTAAAATCAACTCCAATTATAACATTTATTTTTGTTTTCATTCAATTTCTATAAAACTTTTACACTAATGGCGTATCAATGTCATTTGGAAATGATAATGTGATGGGTGACTTTATCTTCTATTATGCTTACATATTCACAAATATCTCAATAATTATTGAATTGAAAACAATACCAACAACAACAACAATTGGAATATGAACTGCGAGTTTAAACAGAGAGTAATGTATTTTACTATTTGACCCATGCATATGATAAGCTCTTGTTGACTGGTAAAAGTCTATTAATTAAATCAATGACTGATATTTGTTCAGTTTAAATTGTAACAGATGGCAGCAAACCCTATGACAAGAAGTGATCGTCGTTTGAGTTCTAAGTATGTGTTGGTTTTTCAAACCAAGAATAAGACACCGATAACTTTATTTTTTTCTTAAAACATTTAACATTAAAGATATTATTTACACATAACTATATTTAATAGAAACTGATCGGTCAAAGACCTGCATTAGATTCACATTAATCATCAAGATTTATCTCACGGCAATTTTTTTGACAGAAGACGTTTTGTTTTTCATATGTCATATTCCGTATGTCACCTGAGGTCTCACACGATTTAAAATAATTTCCTATTTATCACTTTTACTCAAAGACTAGATAAAAACAGGGGATAATTTTTCTTTTAAATGTGTATCATCCTTTATACATGATTTTATACTTGTAATGCTAAGGACATCGAATAATTATGCTTCATGGTTGTATATCTTTAACCGTTTTAACACTATGATATTTCTGGGGATATCATGTTAAACAGTATGTGCTTACGTTATGATAGTCTAGTTTCTATAGTGTCGTTGATGCTGAATTTATAAGATTTGTCCTTTAGAGATTGTAGCGATTGAAGGTCAAGAATGAAATATACTGCAAAATTCTAATTTTACATTTTCAAAAAAATTACGAGCAGTTTCTCATTGTATTATACAGATTGAACTTTCTACCAAAATTAGTGTATTTTAGGTTTATTCCTCTTTCAAACAATCTTCTAATGTTTTAAAGTGAAGAGACTTCAGAAACCTAGGTTTGAGGTCATTCCAAAATCAAGTGAGCATAAATGTATGTATGTATGTATGTATCACACTTCAAAGAGGGGCATTAGTCTAGAGGAAAATCTCAAGAAAGAGAAGTCATTCGGTGAGAACATGATTTCTAGCCAATCGGTGAAGGAAAAGAAATAGGTGGAGTTTTTCGGTGAGAAACCCAGCAGATAAAACATGTTTTTTTCGTGACAGACATGGTAAAAAGGGGTGCCTCCTTAAGCTAAACATAGCGTGTCGCCTCCTGAAGGGCATTGACCCAGGACTCAGGAAATTGTTATGCAAAATTTCCACATGGGATATTTAAAAGGTGGTAGAGTTACGCAATCTGTTGTTTTTGTCATCAAATAGACTATGTTCTCGTTTTGAGAGGAACATTGAAGATTGTAACAGTCTCCCTTTTCTGAGAAGTAATAAACTTCTATTTTGATAAAGTTACCGTGACTCTTTGCTTTTCAAAGCATGCGTATGGAGGCTTGTATAATGTGGTTTATATGAAATTCAAGGTGCAAATTTGATTTCAATTTAGAAAACACAATATTTGTCTCTATGTTTAGATAAACTAATAATTAAGCTATTGTAGTACGCGTTTCGTTTGACTATATGATCACAAACTATGATCTGTTTTGTTCAAACTCATCAGCTACATTTTGCTTTGCTTGGTATGGTTAATACCCTATGTTTTTGTTTATATTTGACTAATAAACATGCTTAAATGTCTTTATTTTGACATTTATAGAGCATGAGTGTAAGTCAATACCTAGCGAATGTGTACTTTTTATTTCCATAACCTGGTTGCCTTGTGAAATATACTTTTACACATGGTTAGGCCGTAGGCCTATAGATTCAACCAAATAATGAAAATATGATAGTATACAATAGATTTGTTTTTAGGTTTAAACCTTGTATTACCCTATTAAGGTAGCTTGGTTTGATAAATTACAAATATAGGCCTTGCCAATGATGTGCAACATAAGTTCACAATTTGTGAGCATGTGCCAGTTAAAGGAAATTATCAAAGGCTTAATTAAACCAAGAAAGTATCGTAAAAGTTCATTAAAAAGCTATTCATGGAAAAATAAAATCGGACACGCATTTTTCTCATGAAAAACTGCAGTATCCCTATTAATGCAAAAAGCTTTATGGTTTTTAGGGATATCTATAAAATGCAAATGTCTTTTTCATACAGAATAGTCTGTATTAGAGAGAGAGGTTTGTATGCATTTTTGATTTCAAACTTTTCCGTTCAAATTGGCTAAGTCCGTTTGGTTTTTGGACCTCTGGTTTTACATTGAAGTTTTGGAATTCAAATGACATATTCGTGAATAAATTTTTTCCTTAGTTTGTCATTTGATACTCGGTCTTCGGAATTCATATTTTCGCCATTGCTTCTGCCTGTATCAAATATGGGAGAATGTTCCCTTTTTCATATTATTAGAAAACTAGATTTTGAGAAATCGGACCTAGCCCCTTTAAGCAGGTTGATACGTTTGAATGAATCGATACATGTTGTGTTCACTTCGCGTATAAGATGAATCATCAACGTACTTTGGTTCATATCTTTGTCTTTTGATTTGTGTTAAGACTTGTGTAATAAAGTATCATTGGTTCATATTTTTACATTGGAATACGTTTTAGACTCTCTCTTGTAAAAATATGTATACTGAATAGCCACATGATCTCATAGAAAGTGACAAGATTCATGGCATATGAAAGTATCATGAAGATCCGTTCTGTATTGGAAAATTAACACCTGTCTTCAGTTGAAGTTGGAACTCGAATACTGCTTATATAATAATATGTTTAGATTCTAGTCATTTCAAGTACTGCATCTCATTAATTGAGTTTTTAATCTCAAAAAACAAAATATATTTTAAGTGTTTTTCATAATTTATTCATATCTCTAACCCGGAGTAGTTGAATACGATTGGATAAAAAACACATATAAAGTAATATATACGCTTTTGAAAAGCATATAAATTATGATGATTATATCTATTTCCAGCTATTTTGGATATGTTGTATTTGCTCTTTTGAATTTTACTGGGACAATGTAGGGCAAGAGTGAAATATCAGCTACACTAATTTCTACCGAATCTTGTTCAGACCGCACTATTCTAATTTTGCGCTTATTGTATTATACAGCAACTTAATGGGGTTTTGTGGTTACACCGCTACAAATGGTTTGTCGCTAGCTGCATCAAAAAAGCAAAAGAAAGTGAGTATTTGTTTTTTAATCTGCAGGCATTAGAAAATTAAAAATTCTGAAGTACCACTCAATGTGAGAATATAGCAGGCTGTCCAAGAGAGGTTTCCAAATGAAGAAATCTTAAGATGCCATCTAAAAATATCTGACTGGTAAAGATATTTTAAAACCATCATGTCCTTTTATTAATTAGCAAAAACTTCTAAATCTTACATTTATATCTTTTATGATAAAGTTTTTTAATGACATTTTGGTCATCAATTATGCCAAACATCGTAATTTTGGAACCCAAGTATTTTGTGACGTCATATTTACGTAACGCTCAAACAAAATTGAGCACTATTTCAAATGAAAGATGACCATTGTCTACATTGATGAAAAATTTGGGTTTCTTTAAGCCTTGTCAAAAGGCTTTGCAAACTGGTGTGCAAAATATCCACTTGCAACGTCATATATATGTACTTAGTGAGAGTAGGATTTAAATATCTGTTGTATTTTGTACAAACACAACATCAGGAGATTGATTTTGTACAATAGTCAATGTTTGTCGACATTTCTAGTTTGCATAAGATGAGATGTTTAGCACACTTTATATGTTACCCTATACCCCTAATAAATTTATCAAACTAAAAACAAGCGTATTTTATGACAGATTTACACAGTACCATGGTAATTGATCTACTCATTTCAATTTCCTTCTTTTTCAACGAGGATGATGTGTGTGACTTGCCTCTACCGACAAAAACTGATTGATAACATTATAATGTTTCCATAAACCACTTCATGTAACATTGCTCTAATTATGAAAGATAATAAAGCTCTTGTCTCGAGTGTTCCTTCACGTTAATAATTAAAGCATTGAGTGTTTTTGGTTCGGATTGATAGATAAATAACACTAATTTGCGACTGATAATGAAAGTAAAAGTTGAAGACATATATCGTATGAAACAAATGGTTAAATTAGTATAATGTCTTATTTTATTATTGTTATTACTAGTATGTGAATCTTATGTTCAAAATTCAACTTTCTACATTATAACCAGCTTATTTGTGTTGCATTATTAGGAATTACTTACATTTCATTTAAACTAAAGTATTTAAATAATCAGATAAAAAAAAAATAGCTACAGGATTAAGGACGTATGTGCCTGTCCATCCCAAACGAGCCGTGAATGAAGAAAATGTAAGTCTGTGCTATAGTTGAAAATACATGTCAAGGTCTTAAAATAACATAATTGTGATATTTTGACATATTCACCATCCCTGTGCTCACCTCTAAACACCAGCAAAATTTGATTTGAAGAAAGTGATCGGAAAAATGAAATACATCTGTATATTTTGAGAACAATCAACAGAAAATCTCAGTTATACATTTATCTTTCTGACAACCTTTGACGGATCATAGCTAGACTTCTGGAAATCGAGTGAAGTTTAATGAGGGGGTCATTTTAATCCGTATAACATGGTCTACCCAATTGAAAGGAATAATAACATGCTGTTTTGGCTACTGTATTGTATATCCGGGAACTTTTACGTAATCGACCATATTAATACGTTACGTCATCTGCGCTTAATGTTATTTTATAATCTGTTGCGCAGCAATGCCCATACTTGCGGTACTTTTAAGATGCATTATAGGACATATAAAAGTGGTCTATTGAATGGCACAATTCGTGGCACTACATTTTGGTTTAAAACTCATTGTTTAATGTATTACAAATGGGTCATTGGTGCCCGGTGCTGGCGTCTCAAATTAAGTGTTTCAAACATATCTGTTGCAAATCCAGTCGAAAATACTCCTGCAGAAGCAATTATGTCTCAAAAAGTTAACGAAATAGTCATAATAAGTAATAACCAATCACAACACACTTGTTATCTGATTTGTGAAATAAGTATGCTTAAAAGGACTAAAATAGTGCATGTAACTTAAGGATATGTCGCCATGATAGATGACAGCATAATTCTAAAATGCGTTTACGGAAAGAGCTGCAGGTAGAACCCGATAACCGTTAATTGCAGAATACACATCAGAAATAGTGGTATAATATTTAGAAGAATACATTTCATTAACACTTAAGAATCTTTTGGTATATTGCATGACTTAAAGTTGTTGGAGATAAATTTGAAATATAGTTGGTCAGTCAAAAGTATCGCTACATCTATATAAAATTGCCCTAATCTCCTAAAACAAGTTTCTGTTTTTGCATAAGAGCTTATCAAAATAATGACACCCCGACTTTGACGGCCTACCCTAACCCCGCCTTAGGTGGTACCCCCTAGTTTTTGTCATCAAAATGACCGCATACATTGTTAGAACGTTTGGCAAATAATTTACCCAACGTTGGTTCAACTATGAACAACCCAACTTCTGGGTAAATAATTACCAACGTTGCGTACAATGTTGGCTAATTACCTAACTGTTGGGTAAAAGTTTTAGCTAATTACCCAAATATTGGGTAAAATTTCATCAACAGTCGGTTAATATTATTTAACCAACCATTGGGTTGTTCATAGTTTAACCAACGCTAAAAAATTGCCCAACAGTATAACAGTGTAGGATGTAAAAGAGATTACCTAGATGCCTGGGGCCGGTTGCTTTTGCGTTTTAATGAAGTGGGGAAAACCGTAAGGGGTTGCAACCCCCCCCCCCCCCCCCTTCGGAGGACAATGGTTAAGTATCCTTATAACCTTAAAGGTAAACGCAAAGTCTAAAAAATGCGACACGTTCTTTGGTTTGCATATATATCATCCAGTTTGTATTATCAATGGGCCATTTAAAACCCGGCTTATGAATTAAGAAGTTCTTAAAACCGTCTCTACTATCAACATCATACTTTAGTTTAATTGCTTCCGCGAAAAAAAAGTGAGAGATCAGGCCTGGCATACTTTAAAAGAATCAACAAACCACACTTTTGGTTTCCTACTAAAGGGGAGATATAGCCCTCATCTAACTTTATTCACGACACCATAATTACTAAACGGCGTTACTGATATTTCGATGTCATAAAATACTTCTGAATCGGAAAAAAGTCGACAATATAAAATTTTGGATTTAAATCGATTACTAAAATACATAATAATTCTAACAATACCAGAACGTTTAAGGGGATGCCCCAGACCCATTTCTTGAAATAATACATTTTTTTTGATGAAATTAGTGTTTCACCTTAGTTGAAATTAGTGTTACCTTAGTGATATTTTTTGAAATTCTAGCTTTAATTTACTTTTAAGTTTAATACGATATCCAGTTCAAAAATTATTATTGATCAATGTGAAGCATGTCGACGCGAATCTAACACATGTATTGTAATTGTTATACATTTTTTTTTTTTTTTTTTTGGCGGGTGCTATTTTTAACAACATTGGTCATTAAATTGATTTAAATATATATTTCAGCCCCATGTAAAACATAGAAGTAGCATTCCATTGAATTTGTAATATTTTTTTAACATAGCAGTTAGGTTTTAAAGACAACGAATGGACGAATTTGCCATTAATTTACATATTTAGTGTTTCTAATCTTACCGTACATGCTATTGCAATAAAAGTTTGCATGCAGTTTTCTGAGACATTTACTTTATCTAAGTGATGTCAGAAATAGTTTTCGAATTTTCTTTATCGAAAAAGTTAAACGACAAAATGTCATCGAATTTTAGCAAAAAAGCGCTTTACTACAAAACTGAAGGTCGTTGACCCAACTTCTGTGTTAAAATTGAACTTTTCTCTCTGATATCCTTTAACTTATCTGTCTTAAGAAAGTGCATGCAAAGTTTCTATGCAAGAATACGCGATAAGATCAAATATGGCCGCCGTTGCCATAGCAACCGGTGGTGATATGACCTTGAAAATGGTTTGAAAATAATTCGTCTGTTCATAGTAATATATTAACCTAAAAGGAGCGCAATAGCTTTTTTATTTAAAAAAAAAAAACACTCTGAGTCTGAGGCATCCCCTTAAGATTTATAGCATTCATTTATACAACAGTTATACATGTAGACTTGGTTACTTCAGCCACCATATGCTTCATTCAAACGAGGCGAAGTCGAGAAGAAAGGGGCATTTGATCTTTCCCCGAATAACATATTTGTTCCATTGACACGAATAAGAAACAGTCATTGTTCATACTCAATTTAAAATTACGCCCGCGACTGATGATGCAGCTTACCAAAAACGAAACCGTGTAATGTATCAAATGTTTTGCACGGCACTTATTGGACAGTTGGCGGTGTTTATTATATAACTCATCCACATGTTCTAGTCATTTGATTGGTAAGATTGTAACACGTGACCATTTGTCAGTTATACTATCACTATCATCCGTTTGATAGCCTTTATTATACTATACCTCATAAATATTCATTAGTCAACCATAAAATATAATTTGACAGTTCAACCCGATGCGCATGACAGCATTTTTGCCTACGTCCCCGATTACGCGTAACGCCCATGCAGGGTAGAAAAACTATCGCACCCCTATTACCGCACCCCTCGGTTGGAAATTCATACGGTGACCCAGAACAGTATACATTTTAGGTGATTTTTGGTTTTGCTTATATTACATTCAGTTGATATTTATGAGGTATAGTAAAACAAATACAGCATGGTTTATTTTGAGAAGTATTGAAAATTCCTGATCCCTCGTTGTTGGATGCATGTGAAGTAACTTCCCTCCGCTTCGCGTCGGGAAGTAGTCACCTACATCCAACACCTTGGGATCAGTAATTTTCACTACTTCCCTCAATACCATGTTGTATTTGTATACTATCACTTTCATCCGTTTGATAGTATATCAAAACTACAGTGTACAGGGACCTATTGCTTTCTGCAACATGGGTAATGGGTAAGTACAGTAGTTTAAATGTGTTATCAAAATGGCTAGAATCTATAGATGAGTTATATAAAGTAAATATTAACTGCTAATATTCTTGTGATGGTAAAAATATACCATCCCTCATTGAAAGATTGATTGTTCTATTTCACTCGCCTATCGGCTCGTGGCAACAATCAATCTTTCAATTCGGGATGGTATATTTCTACCATCACACTCATAAGTAGTTAGTATTTGTATACTATCAAATGGACCAAATGCCCAATGACACGTAACCCAAGATGTGCCAAACAAGGGACACGGATTTATTTAGATGTTATATAAAACACTCCATATCAAGTAGAGCAGTACGGGTCGGATGCGTGCGTATGGTATGCTTACAACATGCATAGACCGCCAATGCGCTGCTCCACTGCATAATGCACCGTCATAATATTAACTCATAATGATAATGGCCAAAAGAAAGTAAAATCAGGCTCCATGACTAAGAAGGGTTTTTTCCAACTTTTTCGAAATCGCTTTTTATGCTATTTCCGAAACTTTGGTATTTAACAATGACAGCACCGGTTTGACGCGTGTTTAAAATGTCATGATTTGTTAGCATTCTGATATCAATGTGAAGCAGACATTTCAAATCAACAGTTTTTAAATTTTGTATACATCGGTGTTGACTCTAAAAACAGCAAACAGATTTAGTATGCACGAAATCATCATAATTTTGATTTCAAAACTGAATCAATATTTTGTTCATGTATAATAGTTTGTCATTTTTCATGCAGATGTACAGGTGCAGAAGAAAAGAAAGCTGAAAGTAATTGTCCCTGAAGTGAAATATTGAATTTTGATATTTAATGTCGCTAGGTACTGTTTTCATTGATGAAGAAGACTAAAGCACCGTGACGTTTGAAAGAAAACTTTTTATACATATAAAAGATAATCTTATGTAAAGACCAGTTCAGAAACGTGTTGAAAAGCTGAGTAGCTGTTAATATTTTAATAATGAAAGTGATCACAATGAACGTATGATGAAAATAGTTTTTGACGCTCAGGTTAGAAATATCAAATGAGATCGTTTATTCCAAACCAGTCGTTAATGCAGTCTCTTGTCATGTTCATTTTTTTAATATTTTCAAATATATATTAACAGGATTAAAATGACACCTCAATTAACTTAAATCGATATTCAGAAGTCAAGGTATGGTCTGTCAAAGGTTGTCAGGGAATAAAATGTATAAATGAGTTCAATATTTTCTGTTAATTGTCCTCAAAATATACAGATGTATTTCATGTTTTTCTGGTCATTTTCTTGAATTGAATTTTGCTTGGGTTTTGAAGCAAAATGACCCTCCCCTTTCCAAGCATTGCAAATATGTCAAAATAACAAATTTCGGCAAATTACGACCTTGAAATATACCTTAACCTGTATGAAGTTTGCTGCACTTACGGCTCGTTCATAAATTATATTGTTATTAACCCTCGTCTAACCAAGCCTTTTTTGTAACACGTCTAACCAAAGGATCTTAAATTTAGAACAGAACCCCCTATGAACTTAATGTTGCTATCAATAGATAGGTATTGTCCTCCCCTATCCAACGATACCAAGATCACACAAATCAGCCAAGGCGTTACGTAATTATGACGTCATAAAGGTCGACAATCGGAAAAATCTGAATTTTTGCAAACATTGCCGTAAAAATCATTTTTTTTCTAAATAACGAAATTTCATCGGTTTTTTTGCATATAATGAAGGGAAATGACAATTCTAACATGCCCTGTAAGTTTCAGCCTCATAGCATGCGTATTTGTTTTCAAAATGGCGATTTAAAATTGTCAAAAATGTCGCCGGGTTGCAACAACCCCCCTCCCCCCCCCCTACACCCCAACTTTGACGGCTAACCCTAACCCCATCTTAGGTGGTACCCCCTAATTTTTTCATCAAAATGCCAGCAAAGGATGTAAAAGAGATTACCTAAAAGCCTTGGGTCGGTTGCTTTTGCGTTTTTATTCTACGGGGAAAAAACCTTAGGGGGGAACAACCCCCCCCCCCCCTGGTTAGACGAGGGTTAAGTGAACAGTTTTGTTGTTGATGTTCTTGTTTTTTGTTTGCATTTTATTAGACAATATGCGTTAATTATAAGCCAATTTGTTGACCAGTATTTTAACCAGTCACTTCCAAATAAAGGCGAATTTCTGGACGAAAATAATTGTGACAGAACAGATTAAATCTCTCATTACAGCGTAAAAACACAGCTTTGTAAAGTAAAAAAATGAAGCAAGTGCCGGAGGAAAACAGTGAAGAAAAGTGATAAAACCTCACACAGGAATAGCACAAAATGATTTATTTTATTAATAAATGTGAACATATTTGGATAATACATTTCCTGTGGCGTTCATTACTAATTGAATGTTTTGATTCAATAATTTTATTATTTGCACGTTTGTAAATCTTTAGATTTTGGAGCCCACGACCTACATTTTACGTGATTTATAAAGCGGCGGCATTTTTGTAAAGCTTTTGAATATTATATGAAACGCTCTGGTAAGTCGGACATTTCTTTCCAATATCTTAACCAAGTATATTGTGAGTATAACGAGCGACTTTGCATTTTCATCAGTACCTGCCAACCTATAATCCGGTTTTCCCGTGGAAGTGAACCAGTGTATTGGGGAAAAAGAGTTGCAGGTAGAAATACGATAACCATTTATTGCAAAATACACATGATAAATAGTGGTATAATATTTAGAAGAATAAATTCAGCTACAGTTTAATAATCTTTTGGTATATTGCATAACTGAAGTTGTTGGAAGCTTGAGATATAGTTGGTCAGTCAAAGGTATTGCTACATATATATAAGATTGCCGTAATCTCCTAAAAAGTTTCAGATTTTGCATAAGAGCTTATCGAAATAAGAGCTACAGGTATTAGAATCTACATATTTGGTAATGAATGCTATATTGTGACTGAACATTTGCAGCTTCAAATCTCTGAAATCTGATCTTGTATGAAAGTAGAACAGACACGAAATATAATAGATGCCCTTTGGCTATAGTCTTATATGTACGCAAAGCCCCTTTACGAAATAAAACACAAGTAGATATTAAATATCGTTACAACCTTTAAGGTAAACGCGAAATCTTAAGAATATGACACATTCTTTGGTTTGCATATATCACTAAGTTTGTATCATCAATGGCCCATTTAAAAAACAGCTTATGAATTAAGAAGTTCTTAAAACCATCTCCACTATAATTTACATCATAGTTTAGATTAATTGCATACGCGAAAAAGGGAAAAGTCGTGCTTCCATATGGTACAGATTATTGAAGTGTCTACTCTTTGCACGTCACATTTTAAACGTTTTTCGTTCAAACAAAACACGGCTTTTTCCACAAAAAGTGTAACAACTGAATGCAATAGATAAGTCAATCTATGGAAATTCATTGGATACACGGAAATAATTGAAATACAAGGCTTTATGGTTGAAATAAGCTGATGACAAACTCCCGAACAACATATTAAAATTGTAGGAAAATGTAAGCGTGTCAAAGTTGGTTAATTTGCACAAAATACAATTGCTGTCAAAGCAGTGGGTGAAATTTCAAAATTGGTAAAATCATGTTATAAACAAATCCATGGTGTTTTCTGAGGAAGAAGAAAAGGTATACTTTACCTATCTCCGAAGTATAGTTAATGAATTATATCCAAAAACGTGATGGTTCATATCAGGGGTCACGCCCAACCAGAGATAACAATTTTAAAATTGTCAGACGTTCTTCAAAATTGTCTAAGTTAACCCTCGTCTACCCAGTTGGGTTAGGGTAGGCCGTCAAAGTTAGGGTGTAGGG
>JXSR01S043657.1:18928-36843 GCA_000969725.1 Ophiothrix spiculata | reverse complement strand
GAACCTTATTGTAACAACATACTGAATAAATAAGCTAAAATATTCGGTTCAGTTAGCTATGAAACGATTTGAACCTTACATTACGGCGACGTTTATTGGGACAAGAGACAACTGTGTAAGCTATTTGACGTCCTTACGATTTAAAAATTCCCTTATTGCATCCTTCGACTCTTGACACTGTGGTTGAAGCATTTATTGATGTATACAAATGTCATACAGTTTGATATATGTTGAGCGCCAGTTACACTGCTGTTATATTTGCTCCAGTTATGACGAGTTCGCGAAAAGCAAAATTGTGGATTGCTCATGTTACAGCCCGCAGGCAATACAAGTTCAAATGTTGTATTCATTTTGGTTCTGCCAAAATATGAAATGCCAATGTATACGTTTGTGTTTCATTATTATTTTTAGTCTAGTTTAAGTAAAACGCATGAAAAATGTATTAGTTTTAGTTTCACGAATCGCTTGTTTTATTTTACAAAGACTGGTTTACATACGTTACAAACTTAATCCTGACAAAAAAGTTTGTAATAAACATTTTAAAACCACTATTTCTTTGATTAAAATAAACCTTATGGGTGCTTTTCTAAATAACGTAGACTCCCATCCATTTACTGGAAGTAGCATTATAAAATGAATGACATTGTGCATAAAGTTGTTATACTTAGCGTAGGTTTTTAGTCTTTAATGATATGTACACTGCTACATTCTTTTGGTATTAGTTGCAGTTAAATACTCTAGTTACATGGTTGCTCATAAAGGTGGAATAATAATTTATGATGACAATATCTGGAAACTTATGTTGTTTTTGGTCAGATTTAATAGGTAATCTTGTTGGGTGTAAAATGGAACTCCGAATGTAATCAATTATTTTATTTTGTACTCTCTAAATATAAAACGAGTGAAAAGAGTGAAAATTCACTCAAAAAGGAGTGAAGGGAGTTAAACGCAGGATAATCCATTTTCGAGTGGAAAATGTTCACTCTAAAATGAGTGTGAAAGTTAAATTTTCAATCCCAAAAGAGTGTAAGATTGTCATCAAAAATCCCCTTTTACTCCTTTTAGAGTATTTTGGGAGCACTTCAAAATTTAGCCGGCGTTTTACCGCCCGAAACCGCCGGTTCTGGCCTGTTGCAATTGCTCTAAATAATGCTCAGGGACGGTGATTGAGTTTTGAAGTGGCCCCCTTTGAAAATAAACATTAAAATATTGAAGGAATAAGACCATTGGAAAAAAATAAAACTATTTGATAAATGAAAAAAAAATGTGACCTGTATGTATCTTTTTGTTTTTATCTTGCTCCAAGTAATAGAAATATATACCATTGATGCATTTCTCATGCGTATCAGTCTTTACCTCTCTTCTGTTTCTTACCTAAGCATTGTATAAGACAATCAAGTGCATTTTTACTATGAACTAAACAGCAGGTAATTCACATCACGTAAAGCTTTCCAAGTACCGTATCTATTCAGTTCAATTACTGAATTGTCTTGTTCGTTTCATTTGATTAAAACCTTTCTTTTGTATGAATGTACTAGAAGGACTCTCTTTTCAAATCGGAATTTAATTTTGTTCAGGTTAATGGACTATAATTGTAGACTGCAGGGCGCACATCACTAAATAACTAGCACTCGCACTCCGGTGTAATGAAACTGAGCGTCCCCCATAACCAGGAAGGAGTCCGGGTCTAATTGAACTACACGGAATAGGTCGCAATCAATGATTTATTGATCGACATGTACAAGTACGTTCTACACATTTGAATAGGAGCTAGGACATTCAGTCACACGGACGCTGTATTTCATTACACCGGCATTTCTAAAATCGGCAAAATTGACTGCCCTTCTAAAAACAGGACTTCAAAACGTATGGAAGGGCAATATATTTGGTCAATATTTTGTTCTTATTATAAAGTTAGGTTTATTTACAGATGCTCTGATGCCATTTTTGATCTCCAGATTAATTTGGTAAAATTTTAAGGGTTTTCCTTAATTTGCGCTTGATTCTGGAAATACAAAATTCGGCTGTCAGTGATAGGGGGCGTTATACTTCACCGTCCAGTTTCTTGAAATTTTTGCCATGAAAGTGTACTTTTATCATCATTTTGTGTTAGAAGAGATCATAATCATCTCAGAAAAGTGTTGAAGCAACCAGTTCCTTTATTATTGAGTTCTCGGGTGTTTTTAGGAAGCCATTTTGTACAGTAAGTCAATGGGAAGCTATATTGTGGTGTGTCGCCTGTTTTGTTATGAGCAGTTTGCTGCTTGAATTGCATCAAATGTAACCTAACACCAAGAAGCATGCCTTTTTAAAATCTTTTATCCGTGGAGTGCATATGAATCTTAATATTGAATATCGAATGTGAAGGGTATCTATGGATAGTTTACGTATCTTTGGATCGTTTAAGGGGGATTATGAGTTTGGTAGGGATAAAAATGTATTGTTTTATTTCTTATGTATTTTATTGTTTGTTTTTTTCAAGCTGCGATATTTTAACGTTTTCGGCTTTAAAATTATATATCTCGGAAAATTTATTTTGTTGTTGATCTCTAAATTTAAAAGTTATCAGTGAAAATCCAATCTCTAATTGTTTAATATATAACAAGACCAACACAGTGTTTCTAAGTATACAGAATTCTAAACAACAGCGTTTCAAGACAAAATTGCCGATATCTCAATATCAGTAGTCAAAAATATTGTTTTCTTTCCTTAAATCACGTTTGATACTTTAGATTCAATACAAGAGGTCCTCGGTAACAAGGTTAGTAACCTCTTTGCGTTTTTATGGTGAACCTCTACTCCGTCCAAACAAAATACATGGATGAAAAATGTCATCAACTAAAGCACTGGTCCTTAATTGAACAACTTTTCCCGTTATACCGTTAAGTAAAAGACCAGAACATCAAATTATAGTTAAAATATTGCTTACGAAGAAGGGGTCGATGCTTACATTTCTTGAATGGAAATGATTGATAAGCCCATTACAGCCATTACAGTAATGCGTTCCCAAACATCAACGTTTGTCATAACTCCTGCTATTAAAGATTTTCAAAGTCAGATAGATACAAGCTTTAACAGTAGATCCCTTTGCAATATAAATTTTAGAAAGAAGCACTTTCCCATATCCTCAAAATTGATTTAACCTGTAATACGGTATGACTTTCAGATCGATTGCGCTGGTATGGTAATCCGGTGCAGAATGTAAAAGATATGGACCCCCACCCTCCCTTGACCACTTAAGTGTTAATCTAAGGTTTGAATGTCATATTAGATAAGGGGTCGCTTCAACAACTCAATAGTCGGTTGTCATCCCGATTGAACCGCCCAGAACCGACAGGAAACCGCCGATTGAGTTTTGAAGCGACCCCTTATCTAATATGACATTCAAACCTCTGATGTCTAACAAAACAGCGACCCTGCTTTAAAACACGTTAGTATACTTTAAGTGAGCATCATATTCCCGTTCAAATATTGTTCTAAAAGGGGGTAGTTGTTTGCATTTTTTAAATATAAATGATTGATATGCCCATTGAAGCCATTACCGTAATTCTTGTTCAAATATCTCTGCTTACTTTTCCAAACTTTCGAATATATTATTTAAAGCAATTTGAAAGTTAAATCAAACAGCGTTTTGACTTTAAGAAAAAAATGTATATTTATTAAAAAATTGTAATTCTGCCTATTAACATTAGTTGATTAAGCTGCAAATTAATTTTTAATTCTAAATCAGTTGGCTAAAACATGTTTCTTTTTATCAAAATCAAATTAAGTATTTCTTACTTGTCAAGGATCGTAGAAAAAAGGGTAAAAGGGAGATGGAACTTTATAATGATATGTCAGGACATTAAAAGCAAAATAACAAAATAAAAGAGCTTAAAATGTACAAAAAAAAACTTGTTCTGTTTAAACCGCAAGGAGATCTAAAATAAATAGAAGAGAAAAAAAAATAATAGATATCGAAATAAAAGGGATAAAATAACGTTTCCGAATCGTTTACAGTTTCATAAAACATACATCGACAGTTATCAGTATAAATTAAATATTGTTTTTGAATTTTACTCGATGTATCTCAAAGGATTGGATACATAAGATTTGCATACTTACCTTACTGTTATTTGCCCTTTTCATGTGGCATTACCTGGGTAATTCAAATCACGCAAATCATTTCGGAATCAATTCACTTCAACTATAGCACTGTCTTTTTGACTGATTTTTAACGTAGCCAGTCACTGCCTTGAAAAAAATTCAAGTCGCGGCCTCGGCAAATTAAACCATAGCAAAGGCATTGATGTTCGATGTATTGCTCTTGTAAATGTACATAGGGTTTGAAAATGTCAAGAGTAAAATGTTTTACACACACACTAAACATAAGTATTGCAACATCGTTGACTGTGGTCTTGGCGCAAAAATTAAATAGCGTTTTCAAAACGTTGGTATGAAAACATTGTTATGCTAGTTATAATGATATCTTTATAAAGTTGTTTTCATGTTTCTTTTCTTTAATTATTTTGATGAATTGACACTTATTTCAATAACTAGGGGGCTAGCCATGCAATTTAATGATATCGACTGTTCACTTCTACAATGCCACTCAGAATAAGCAATTCTTTGAGAGCTGATATCTGTCGAGGATCAGATGTTGAATTAATCAACTCATGTCTCTTGAAATATGTGTTATTCAAATCAACTCATGTCTCTTGAAATATGTGTTATTCAAATCACATGTCTCTTGAAATATGTGTTATTCAAGACTCGCCCGTTATCTCACCTGTCTTACTTCAGATTTGCGTAATGCGCATGTGCGTTTAGATTGATACTGCTAACGCCTTTTTTCGAAGATACTGTCATCAAAAACCTGCGTGCAGTCGAAGGTGACGTCATTTCAAGAACGATAAGTGGTAATTTACAAACTGTTGACATGTTCCTAAAATACTTTAACATTGATTTGCTGAGAATGACGATAAATTGGAAGTTATCGATATTCCCGTCAATTGTCGCAGGTTTTTCGAAACATTGCATACCAATGAAATTCAAACCATGAGTTATACACCAATTTTTTTGTCATAAAAGAAAGGTTACAATGGTTGTAGCCGTCATATTTAAAATTCAAAAAAATTATTCTTTAATTATCAAAACTTAATTAGACCCACACTTCTTAATGAAACCAATATGACGTCAATTCAGGGCCGCTGTCACGTTCCTCTGCCAATTCACCATCCCAACTCTTCGCTGCCCATGTACAAGCGTGGTCAATTGTTTCCCTTTCTTACTCTACACATATGAGTCTACAATCCTTAAATATTCCTTCAATACTAGTTATACGCAGGTATTTTCAGTTTCTGGGCAGTATTGAGCGACCAAAAGCCTATTTTTGCAATATGATTGATGGTTTTGCACATGTGCAGTCTTTCATGGACGATTGCTTATATGCGAGATATATGCATTACTAGAATCCCCGACGTCTAGTAATTCCAAAAACCATTTGGTAGCAAAAACAACAACCGCACAGCCATATAATAAAAACGGATTCCTTCGGTTCCTAGAGCTACAATGTGATTCCGGTCTTCATTCAGTATCTGTCATAACGTCGCCATTTTGAAAGCAACAAAAATTACTAACGGACTAAAATAGGCTAAAGGGACTGTTTTAATGCATTGAACAATACATATTGGTAACATTGCTCAGCTAAATAAGAAATCAAATAGTAACTACGGACGAGTTATACTCGCAAACATCAGGATTTACGCTATGTTGCAATACTTCTGATAACGTGTGTAAGATCATTCATCTGGAAAGACCCATTAGGTCTTAAAATATTCTCCTCTGGGGATTTTTTTCATTCAAAATACGGTCATGTGGCTCTCAACCTTCGATATATAAATCATTTTTAAAAAAAATACCAAACATTTTTCTTAACATGGAGTGCTTAATGTTTGATTAAATCTCGGAACATAACAACTTGAAATGTGTTATATGCATATTTGAACTGAAATTGACAAAAATATCCTTTGAAATGCCACTATCATAAATAATCAAATCAAAAGTAAATGACTTTTAGGGGTACAACAAGATAATTTGTCCCCTGTTTCTCGAGTTAATATGTTTACACTTCAATATGGCGCCAATACTGAGATCCAAAGTGGCCGCCAAAATATGTTTTAGTACGCAAAAATGGGTGAAAACGACCTAAACAACATCAAGCACCCTCTAGTTCAAAGTAATTAATGGAAAATGATTTTGAAAGTTAAAACAGCTATATATGTCCCCAAATTAGACTGTTTACAAGCTGAAAATCCAAATGGCGCCTTTACTGATATCCAAAATGGCTGCTAAAATACGTTTTAAAGCGGCCATTTTGGATCTCAGAATAGGCGCCACTCAGAATTGTTAGCTTGTTAACGGCCTAATTTGGGGATAAATATATCAGGTTCAACTTTCAATGTCATTTGCTATCCAATATTTTGAACATATATATAGTGTGTTTGACGGTATTTTAAAGTCCTTTAACCCATTTTACAGTATTAAAACGTATTTTAACGGCCATTTTGGATCTCAGTATTGGCGCCATTTAGAATTTTTAGCTTGTTAACAGCCCGATTTTGGGACAAATATATATATTGTAACTCTCAAAACTACTTTTCATTCATTATTTTGAACTCATATTGTGCTTGATGATGTTTTCAAGTCGTTCTCACCCTTTTGTGTGCACTAAAACATACTTTTTCAGCCATTTTCGATATCGTATTCGCGTCTTTTTGAAGTTCAAACACGTTAACGCCATAATTAGGGGACAAATGATCTTGTTGCATATATTGCTCTAAATGTCATATACTGTTAATAATTTATGAAAATTGGCATTTCAAAGAATATTTTTGTCAACTTCAGTTAAAAAATGCTATATTTTGGCGGTCATTATGAATTTGAAACATGCATGTGATCTTATTTTAAGCCAAATGTGTTTCTAACAGCTCCAAAAGCAGTTTCTCTATAATAAAAAATTGACATAAAGTGGTTACTGAGTTGTTTCAAAACTATAATAATAAAAATATAGTCCTGGAGGGTTGTCCCTTGTAGATACTCGAGAACTAATTTAAACACATGTAAGGGCCTGCATTTATTGTAACAGTGCATTTGTGTTAAAAAAATTATAAATTATGAACCCATCAAACAGTGGTGCAGGATAAAAGTCACATAACCAGTACCTCGGGAAAAATAGATTGCACTACTACTTCACCTCTGACCGTGTAGTATTTGATTTAATTCCAATGTATTTTACTAATAATAACAGAGGCTAGGTGAAGAAAAATCAAAACACCACATCCATTGTACGTGATATCACACATTGATATTTTCATCACCAAATATCCGTCATTGATTAGAAAATGCTTTATGAAACAAAGACGATTTGTGGCACTTAAATATTTGGTTGTATTTGAAAAGCTGTAGTGTAGGTCAATCACATTAATAGATAAGTTTCTAGCATATAATAAAGTATTATAGCTCTATGTAATGGTGTATGACGTATTTTTGTTGAGAAAGGTGATAGGAATACTAATCAGTCAGTCAGTATTCTTGAACACATGGTTTATGAAAAACAACTAATCACCATTGCCTTAAGAATTATGGGGTTATTTGATTTTTTGATTGCATAAATCAGGTTTGACAAAATAATCGTGACCAATGCAAAGTGATATTATTAATTTATATTTGAGATAAAATTCCACTAACTAAAGAAACTGTTACGTGTTCCAAAGTCCCAAAGTTAAGATTATTTTTCTATATCAAACTCCTATGGCATTACAGTAGCACTCTTATTAACAAAGTACACAACCACGTATGCTGCTGACTAGTTGACGCCAAGAAAGCGTCACATTATTTTTAAATCAGACTTTCTTTTAAAAAGAAGGAATGCATCTAATATCTTCTTAAAGTCATTTTAATGACATATAAAGTGCTCTTCTTTCTTATTTTTGATATTCAGAATCCAGAGTTGATGACTAAATAGCACGTAATAGTAATGAGTATTTTATGTTGAAAATTGTTGAATTATAATAGAGTAAATAAGCAAAATGGAAACGATTAATTTAACTTCTCAGAAATATAACCTACCAAAAGTATATTTTAGTGTCTTTAAATACCTACATCTCTTATGACATGCATACTAATGATGTTTAATAAAACCGCGATGCTACTCTGGTATACTATGTAGTTAAAGAGGCGAGCATCAAATTCCCGTTCAAATATTGTTCTAAACGGGAGTAGTTGCTTGCTCTACTCAATAACGATGATTGATATACCCATTACTTCCATTAAAGTAATGCATGACCAAATATTCATGCTTACTATCCTAAAAGCAAATGTAAAATGGTTTTTAAGTTCAAACAGTGCTCTGACTAAGAGGAATGTATTTTCAAAAGAAAATAAGCCTTTTCTTATTTTATTCCAGACATTGATTTAACTCATGACATGGACATTGGATTTCTTGTGCCGATTCCTAAGATCAGTTTGTTATTTTTATCGTTTAAGAAATTCAAATTTATCATTTCAGATAAAAGTATAGATAGTCTAGTTGAAGGTAGCCCTCTGCTAATGTCACCAATAAAACAGATTAGATGAAAAATGCTTTCTCTGATCCGCTGTAGCTTTGATAGTTTATTTACCCCTCCTTTCCTTTATTCCTTTCCTTTTCTACCATGTCAGCCAGGACGATGGTCTGTTTTCCTCCATTAGGCTGTGGCATCAAAAAAAATAAGTGTTACGAATAAAAGCAAAATATAAATCCTCTAAATATACATGTGGAAGATAAGGATTAATTAATCATGATCACGATAATCTCAAATAGTGGAGTTGGAAAGGACGATGCTATTTTGCTCCTTGTTCCCATGTGGCATCGATACACAATTTCTCATACATTTCAGCAACTGTAAAGTTTAACACGCGTCCACCATGCCCACTAGGTTAATGGCCACCTAAGCTATTTTCCACAACTTCCTCACCGAACGGGGTGGTTACCTCCAGCCTACCCTGCAACAATGAAATTGACATGCCAAAAGCTGGGTTGTTACAGTATAGGGTAGGTTCTCTTCTTTCCAATGTATTAAGGCTGGGGTAGACCTTCAACTAAAATAAAGGTTTTGTTCTCTATTTCATTTTAAGGCGGATTTTTACCCTAAACGTGATGGTGAAATCGTTTTTTTTAACCAAACAATGTAATCTTTGTGCAATTAGTTTGAGAGTACCAAAATAGTTTATTCCCAAGCATTAGTATCTTGAAAATGGGCCAAAAAATTATGGCGTCTCCCTGTAATTACATAAACCATAAAAGTATACATTTTAAGGCGGATTTTTACCCTAAACATGATGGTGAAATCGGTTTTTTTTAACCAAACAATTAATCTTTGTGCAATTAGTTTGAGAGTTAGAGTACCAAAATGGTTTATTCACAAGCATTAAAATCTTGAAAATGGGCCAAAAAATCATGGCGTCAAAAAGTCATTCAGGTGTGAACCTTCTGCCGAAATCTTTTGTTTGACCAAAAATTGACAAACATTCAAAATTTTGGTATAACAGGTCTATATATCAGATTTTCATCGTTTTTACTATAAAATAAATAACAAAAATAACCATTTTAATGTTTTGTAAGTTTAAGCTTTATACCGTGATTTTTTCCCCTCAAAATGGCGAATTAACTTTTTAATGATTTAATTATTTCTATGAGGAGAGAGTAGTTTCCCCTACCCATGGACTTTGTCCCCACCTAAGATGGTACCCGGTTTTGTTTTCATCAAAAATGACCACAAATGATGTAAAACAATTACTTCGATACTCGAGGTCATTATTTTTGTTTTTGTTTCGTTTAGGGGCAATCGGTGACAATCCGTTAGTGGGTGGGGTAATCCTTCCTTATGTTATTATGTTTGATGATTTCTTTTGACATTTCGCATTTCACCGTGCTGAATGACTGATTTGTTGAAGAAGTTTTCACATGTAAAATAAAGAGGATATAAGAAAATATGCACCGCAATTTTATGGAAAAATTAAAATATAGGAGGGTAGGGCAAGTCGTCAAAGTCCATGAAAATAAAAGGCACCATTTTGAAAAATATCTGCATGCTAACATGCTTCAACTTACAGAACATGTTAAAATTACCATTTTCTTTGTTCATTATTTAATTACATTACACCTTGACCGATTTTCATGAATTTGGTATCAATAGAAAGAGGAGACCCGACCCTATACTATGGTATAAAACAACCACAGTTTTGGCGCTTCAATATCATTTTCACAGGGGGGTTGGGTGGTAACCATCCCCCCCCCCCCCCCCCCCCCCCCTTAGGTGACGACGTAGTAGAAAATACCTTAGGTGGACGAGGGTTAAAAGGCTATACTACGTCTCAGCAAACTCATTTTTCTGATTAGGCACTGATGCAGCAATTTGATTCGTTACAACTTTTTTTATTAATAATATACAATTTAGCGTTGTTTAGTTTTGGTAAAAGAAATAACAAAAAATGAAAAAAAATACCGAAATGCAATAAAAAAAGCTCAACAAGAATCTGCAGTCGGTGGAATGGTTCACTTTAATGTTTGATTTTTTTTCCAGTGTGCATGATTAGACTTATGTTATCATAATTAAACAGGCAATTGGAACCTTCCACATTTTAGGGATATACAATACACAATCAACATTGCATAAAATAAGATATAGGATATTTGTTAATAACCGACACTATTCCTTATTTGATTGTCTAAGCAGTGGGTGTACTAACAGATACATCCAAGCTTAAAAGTCAGGAACATCATTGACCGACCAGAATAATAGTAGAACGTCGCTAATTGGTTGCCCGAGTTTCAATGAAACAGGTAAAAAACTTTTGCTTATTTTGACAGAGGAAACTTCGATAATGCTTATTAAAGTAAATCTATTTCTTACCATTAGCTACATTTCAAGATGTAAACATATAAAATCAATGACCTTGCAAATCATTTTAGACATATAAACATGAAAATGTGTATTTTGAAAGGCATCATTATCTGTAAGCACTCGAAAACCGCCCTAAATAACAAAATCCCGGAGACAATATAAACGCCCCCCCCCCCTAAGCTATTGTCACCTAAGTTGGTTACCCCCTCCCTGTTATCATGGTTATAATGAAATCGACATGCCAAAAGTGCGGTTGATTTATTCCATAGTATAGGGTAGGGACCCCTTTTTCCAATGATACCTTGAAAATTGGCCAAAGCGTTACGTTATTACTATATGATGTCATATAGCACTTCAGGTCGGATTATTTTGCAGAAATCTGATTTTCGGCCAAAATTGGCAAAGATTCATTATTTTTTTGTATTATAAATTTTAAAAATCAGAATTTCATCTTTTAACCCTAGTCCACCTAAGGGATGGGGCATCCCCCCACCCTAACGGATCGTCGCCGATTGCTCCAAAACGCAAGACAAAGTGACCACGGGTTATTGTTTTTACATCCTTTGCGGACATTTTGACGGAAAAAAAAGTCGTGGGGGAGGGTGGTAACCCCCCCCCCCTATATAAAAGTCGGCATTTTGAAAAATATCTGCATGGTAAAAAGCTTACAACTTACAGAACATGCTATAACTACCATTTCCTTTGGTAGCAAAAAACTCGATAAAAATCCGATATTTAGATCTTTTATAGCGAATTATTGATTTGTTTTTCAATTTTCGCCGAAAATCAGATTTCGCGAGCATTTTCCGACCTCAAGTAATTTATGACGTCATAATTACGTAACGCCTTCACTGATTTTCATGATTTTGGTATCAATAGAAAGAGGATACCCTACCCTATACTATAGTATAGAACAACTACACTTTTGGCGCGTCAAATTCATTTTCACAAGGGGTGGTAACCACCCCCTTAGGTGACGACGTAGTAGAAAATAGCTAAGGTGGACGAGGGTTAATGAATGTATTTCATAGCAGTTCGAACATGTCCTGTAAGTTAAACTTCTTAGCATGCAGATTTTTTTTTACCAAAAGGGTGACCTTTATACAAGAGGGTGGTTACTATCCCCCTACACAAGGACTTTGATGACTTACCCTACCCAAACCTAAGGTTGTACCTCGACTATTTTCAACAAAATGACCGCAAATGATGTAAAATAAAAAAGGTAGATGACCGGTGTTACTATGTTTTGCGATTGGGGGATATTGGCGACAATTTGTTGGGGATGTTATATGAAAATTTTTCATTAATGCTGTTTACTAATCTCAATCTTTAGCATCTTCTACATCGGCACCAATACGATTAAACATTTGACTTATTAATGCAGTAACTAGACAAAAGGTAATAAAGAATTCAACATTACCTTATATCGTGCTTTAATTAAGATATTACTTGTATGATTTATGAAAACAAATCGCCTTTTCTATAAGCCCTGGAGACAGTGTTTATATAGATATCATTTGTGAGGGCATTGACTCAATAGCTTCTTATATAGTTAGCTTTGGGGGGAATCTATTTCTTCATTCCAGCTTGAAATTAATACCTACAAATAATAGTAATGAGACAAACAAACGCAAATTATTGTCGTATAGGGGATAACTACCTATTTGAGTTGCTTTATCTTATATTTGCAAAAACGAAAAACGATCAGTTGCCAGAGCTTCAAACCGAAGTATAGTTTCCTTATTTTTAGAAACAACAATCTTGTGCACTGGATATACCGTAAATCGCTTTTAACGAAATTTAATTTAATATTACCCTATTATTGGAGCCAATAGAAATAAAAATTATTATGTTCCAATCTTATAATAGCGATCAAATTTTGCTAAGGTCGATAAAGCAATTGAAACCAATTACCTTGCTCAAGTGAATGACCAATTGGATTAAGAGGGTCTTGATCTAACGCCGATCGACTGACTCCTATGGGTTTTTTTAAAGCACGAGCGCATTTTTTATTTATATGTTATCATTATACTATAGTGATGATATTTCAACTTACAATTTATGCAGCTGTTGATCTTTCCATGGAGTTATTTCTATCACCATTTAAGCAATTCCCTCAACGCTAAAAGCTAAGACTATATTTGTAAAGTCAATGCCCTAAATAACTAGCATCATTATTCGAAATAGTCTCCAGTGCTTATCAAAAACCGATCTGTGTGAGTGGCAAGTTTTGTTTTCAAAGTTTTAATGAGCTACCAAATGCAACAAATCTTTGTTATCTGATAATCTTATATACATTTCCAACATATGTTCTAATTATTTACAAAGGCAAGGTATTAAAAACAATAAATACATACGTTTTGTATGTGATGTCAAATATATAAAATGTAGAAAGAATTGTGGCACTAGATATCTGGTACATGATGAAAACATTTAATCTAGCCATACATGAACTATTTGACAGATATAGACTTTATGGATCATCTCTGTTTTTTTAATAAAAATATCTTGTAATTGAACATTCTAGACCATTTTTGACCATTGAACCGTATCATCTGATCTGTACATTATGGGTCAAGTTAATATTTTTTTCTCTGTACGTTTGTTATAATTTACGTGGTGTATTATTAATATTAGATTGAATCTCTTTTTGTTACTTGATTGTAACAACATACTGAATAAATAAGTTAAAATATCCGGTTCAGTTAGCTATGAAACGGTTTGAACCTTACATTACGGCGACGTTTAATGGGACAAAAGACAACTATGTAAGCTATTTTACGTCCTTACGATTTGTATCGCTGTTACTTTCTTTGCATTTAGGGCCATGGTTGACAATCTTTCTTCGTATACCGAGTGAGTCAAAAAAACCTGCAATAGTAAAGTGAAAGACATATTCTAAGAACAAGAAATATCATGAACATGAAATGTATATATCTAAATAGATCGACCTTTTTATGGTGAAAGAATGGGGAATAGTGATAAAGGCGTCATAGAGATACACTGATTTGAAAAGGAAGGCATAAAAACAGTTCTGTCCAACTGTCGTGCATATGTTTTATTTATTAAGGACACAATTATGACATTATCGTTTTCTCTTTTGTTTTTGGGTGCATTGAAAAAGGACCGTTTGAGCTTGGTGGTCCTGGAAATTCAATATTCGGTTGAACGTGGACTTGGATATATTTGGCAGGGGATTTTTTCGCAAGCTAACTTCTGGATCCCTTGTCAATGTCTGACGAACGCAGTCGACGTATATCCTGCTTCTTGCCGTTCGCAGTTTTCCAGATCTTTCCTTATTTAGGTTATGGACTGTTCCTATTCTTTTGAATTCGCCTGAATTCTATTATTAGATGGTGGATGCACATGGTACACACGATTGCAACCCAGAATCTCCGTTTAACGTCTGCATGAGATTTGGTTGTAAAATAAACCTCAGCAATAAGATCACGTTGTTCGTTGTTGATCTTGAGGCATTTTGAGCAATGACTGATTGATTAGCCCTCCCTTTTAAGACAGTACCCCACACATGTCATTTTGCACTTGAAAAACCCGCCTAAATTGTCTTTTTTATGTAAATTATTAGATTAAGAGGAGATAACCTCAGATCACTGGAGCAAGGTTTGTGTTATTATTCAAGAGGTGTTGGCAAGAAATCCAATCCAATATTGGTACTTACTCGTTGACGAGGCATGCTCATTTGGACAGAACTGTTTTCATACCATATTATTCAAATAAGGATATCTTTGCAACGCCTTTATTAATTTTCGCCATTCTTTCACCGTTTGAAAGCTACATCCATGTTCTATTTAGAAATTAATATTGTTCGTTCGAAATTACTTTTGTTCTTACAATATGGCTTTCATTTATTTATTGCAGTATTTTTTGACTCGCGCGGTATATACATGCAGTAAGAAACTCCGACAAACATTATTTGAAACACAAAAGTCTAATATTTCGAATCGTCACTACGAAAAAAACCTTTCCTTATTGCATCCTTTGACTCTTGACACTGTGGTTGAAGCATTTATTGATGTATACAAATGTCATACAGTTTGATATATTTCAAGCGCCAGTTACACTGCTGTTATATTTGCTCCAGGTTTGACGAGTTCGCGAAAAGCAAAATTGCGGATTGCTCATGTTACAGCCCGCAGGCAATACAGGTTCAAATGTTATATTCATTTTGATTCTGCCAAATATGAAATGCCAATGTATACGTTTGTGTTTCATTATGGTTTTTAGTATAGTTTAAGTAAAACGCATAAAATATGTATTAGTTTTAGTTTCATGATCGCGTAGAATCGCTTGTTTTATTTCACAAAGACTGGTTTACATACGTTACAAACTTAATCATGACAAAAAAGTTTGTAATAAACATTTAACCATTAAAACCACTATTTCTTTGATTAAAATAAACCTTATGGGTGCTTTTCTAAATAACGTAGACTCCCATCCATTAACTGAAAGTAGCATTATAAAATGAATGAGTACATACAATTATTATTCTTGGCGTAGGTTTTTAGGCTTTAATGAGATGTACACTGCTACTTTTGGAATTAGTTGCAGTTTAATACCGTACTCTAGTTACATGGTTGCTCATAAAGTTGGAATACTTTTACCACTTGTTTATGTAAAGGTCAATTTATAATGAAAATATCTGTAAACTTATGCTGCTTTTGGTCAGATTTGTCAGTTTTGACAAAAACGCAACGAATTTGAATTGAACAAATTAGCGATATTTTGTGTTTCTGTAAAAGAGATTGGAAATCCCGAAAAGGCTGATTACAGCCCGCTAGTCCGAAGGTTCGGCAGTCCCAAGGTTCGCTAGTCTGAAGGTTTGCTATGGTCCGAAAATGAAAAAGGTTCGTTAGTCCGAAAAAATAAGGTCCGCTGGTCCGAACATGAAATAAGGCCCGCTAGTCCGAAATTAAAAAGGGTTCGTTAATCAAGAGGTTCGCTAGTCCGAAAATGAAATACGATTCGCTAGTCAGAAAATAAAAAAACAGTTACCTAGTCCGAAAATGAATTAAGGTTCGCTAGTCCGAAAATATAATAGGGTCCGCTAATCCAAAAAATAAAATAATTTTGTTGATTTGCAACCCAGTTTTTTTTTTGGACTAGCGGACCTTTTTTCATTTTCGGACTAGCAAACTTTATTTCATTTTCAGACTAGCGAACCTTTATTTAATTTTCTGACTGGTGAACCTTATTTTATTTTAGGACTGGCGAACCTTAGGATTAGCGGACCTTTTTAAATTTCGGACTAGCGGACCTTATTCCATTTTCGGACTAGCGAACTCTTTTTTCGGACTGATGGACCCTTTTTCAAATTCGGGCTAGCGAACCCGCAGGTATAGGAAAATACGCTTTCGGACTAGCGAACCTTATTTCATTTTCGGACTACCGAACCTTCGGACCAGCGGGCCGTTACCTAAAGGATTATGGGTCGACGTTAATATCTCTTATCGTTACCTAAATACACCCGGCTAAAAGCAGAGACGTCACAAAATACCTTGGTCGGGTACTTCCGCTGGCAGTCAAGAGTGTCAACCTTTTCGGATTTTCGCCGTCTAGCTCGAGAAAATGGACTGTAGCCTTAAGGCTAGACTGCGGAAATCTCGTAGTAAGACAGCTTTGATTGGTTCATTGATTTATATCTACTGGTTAATATTCATTTCTTTTTCCTTCTACCTTAAAAGTCAATTAGTTTACGGCGCGATGTGTCTTTTTGATTTTCAGAATGTGCACAATGTTCAGGATGTTCTTTCAGAATGTCCGCATTAAAGTTAGCCTGAGTGTGTTGATTTATACGTGTGTAAACTCATCCAGGGATTTTTTCTTTGAATGAAGTGTGTTTTTATATTGACTGTGTTTTGTTTTGGTGCTCTCGTTTTTTTGTTTTGTTTTGTGGTAGTGCTTTTTAGTATTAGTTTTGTTTTGTTTTGTTTTTGTTTTTTCAACTGTTTGCGTTTGATCGATTGCATTATGTTTTGAAGTGGTTGTTTGTGTGTACTTGCTTTGTTTTGTTTTGCTTTTGTGTGGGGGTGTGTTTGTACTTTTTTTTATATTTGTTTCTGTTTGTTTCGTTTTATTTCTTTAATTATGTGTTTGCACTTACATCGATTGCGTTATTTTTTGATGTGTGCTATTTGTTTTTATGTTGTGTTGTTTTAATGGTTGTGCTTTTTGTGCTTGTTTTTTTATTCGTGTCGTTTTATTTTGTGTGATTTTTAAGATATGTGTTTGCATTTGGATCGATTGCATTGATTTTTGATGTGGATGTGTGTATATTTGTATGTTTGTATCTTTCTTTCTTTGTTTTGTTTTGTGTTTTATTTTTATTTATTTTTATTTTTTTTTCTGTTTTTGAATATATATATATATATGTGTTTGTACTTATCAGTTGCATTATTTCTCGTTATGTGTGCTTTTGGCTTTTATGTAGGGTTTTTTGTGCTTGTGTTTGTTTTTATTTAAACACAAACACACCATGAAAAACAAAAACAAAAGTTTACATATGGCGTTCCATACTAAACAGTACTAAGGTAATTCACATCACGTAAAGCTTTCCAAGTACCGTATCTATTCAGTTCAATTACTGAATTGTCTTTTACGTTTCATTTGATTAAAACCCTTCTTTTGTATGAATGTACTAGAAGGACTCTCTTTTCAAATGGGAATTTAATTTTGGTCAGGTAAATGGACTATTGTAGACTGTTTTGTTATGAGCAGTTTGCTGCTTGAATTGCATCAAATGTAACCTGACGCCCAGAAGCATGACTATTTAAAATCTTTTATCCGTGGAGTGCATATGAATCTTAATATTGAATATCGAATGTGAATTTTGATAAGGGTATATGTGGATCGTTTAAGGGGGATTATGGTTTGGAAGGGATAAAAATGTATTGTTTTATGTCTTATGTATTTTATTGGGTTTTTCAAGGTGCGATATTTAACTTTTTCGGCTTTAAAATTATATATCTCGAG
>JXSR01S043635.1:32250-44997 GCA_000969725.1 Ophiothrix spiculata | reverse complement strand
CTGCAATGAATATTTCTTTAAACTTTCATCTCCTTGTTCCTAGTACAGTATACACTGAAAAGCGATGAACTTGACTTTCAATCTCTTGTTCTGATCAAGGTTACACTGTAAAAGGAAAGGAAATCGTCATTGCAAAGCGCAGCACTCTATTATGTTTCATCTGTTCATATTGTATGGGTTGTCGAGGAAATGAAATACTTCGAGAATAGCCTTTGGCCTAAACTGTAATCCTATGCCTCTTAAACATTTGAATAAGAAAATTAAATTGCTCAGTGATGAAGTCTATGACACTAATACTAGATAATTTTAACTGGCATTTTAAGCAAAAAACAAAAAAACAAAAACAGAGCAGCACTGCTAAAATATTCAGTAGTATCTATGATTTTAGACACTGAAATATGCAACTCTTCAAGGTCATCCAGTATTTTCTTCCCATGGTTATAAAACGCTTGAATCAGACCTAACATTTCTTTACTTATTTATGTTAAATCATTTCTGTATGTCGATGGTGACGACCAAAGGATAATTGATCTTCAACATGAACTTACTACCCATCAGCCATTTAGAACAGAGGAATAGAAGCTTTCTGAGACCTTCAATGAAATATGAGAAACCTAACTGAAAAATAGCAATCATATCACAAACAACAATACCATTGGTAATGACTCCAATGATGATAGTTCAGTAACACTGACGCTGCTAAAACGTCTTGTGTATATATATATATTCGGTAAAGGCCTCTTCATATTTTAACTTAGTGGTAATGTATTACTTCCAATCGACTGCCTTTAGCGGACACTTCAACTTGATGCTTCCTTGACTACTTGACAAAGACAATGGTTTGTGGTAGTACATGCACAATAATTAAAGAACATTAATTCTCAGACAGGGAATTAGTCTCAAAATATAATAACATATTTAAGGTACGATAGAATGAAATATAAAGAAATTTGAGAAAAACGTGTGATAACATGATAAGTGTGTTTTCTGTCATTTTTTTGTCATTATTTGTTTCTTAGTTGGTAATGTTTAAGTTTTATAAACTTCTTCTTATGTTGGTGAAGGATTGTTTATCATTTGCATATTTCATTAATTGAATTTATGTATAACCATTTTTAAAGCTTATGGTAGATCTTTTAAAATAATTTAATCTTACATGTCGTAATATTGTATTATGATCCTCAATGTCTTTTGAGAGCATTGTTATTTTGAAATGTTTTTTTTTTCTTATGGACCCAATCAGAACATGACCCCGTGGAGGAAAAATCTAAAAAATTAATATTTGTATACCACTAATAGAAAAGAACATAAGAAAGTTTTGCTAATGAGGTTCCAATACAAAAAGCTGCAATATCTATGAATACTTAACTAAGATATCACTCTTTCAAACAGAGCATTGATGTAATAATATTTTCATCTCTTTAGGGAAAGGAAGATCGAATAATTTAATTGCCTTCGAAACCTCTTTAGAAAAATTGGCTAATTGCATATGTTCCATCTCAGATGAATTAAATGTTTGTATATTGGGTAAAGTAGCGCATGAGTATTGTATTTAACCACGATAGCTTTCCCATTCAATCGTGTTGCTTTTTATGCACTTTTACACCCAAAGGATAACTGCTAATATGGATGTCTAGTTTATATTCATATGGTACATATAACGTATGTAAACCAAGAGGTTAAATTTAAGAATATATGGTTGTGCGATGGCAGTGTTACTTTTTGTATTTTATTCTCAAACACAATTAAACTATTGGATATGTTTCGAGATAAATGTACTAATAGTAACTAAATTCTTTGTTTGTTAGTTTGTTTTAACGACTCTATACCATAAAATGTTGCAGTTCGGTTTCCTCCTACATCTAAAATTGAAATATTTTTCCAATATTCTGTCTTTCACATCACGGAGGCGTCCCTCGAATTAAATGCATTTGCACTATTGGGATTAGCCTGGCTTTCAGTCGAATGTTATGAATAAGATAAATAATTAATGTTATGTAAAGGTCATAGAAAACGAGTATTTATTGTATATTTCCAAGCATTTTTTTTTTAAATTATGTTTTGCAGGTTTATTGAAGAGTGCATTATTATAATGATTCTGCAAAAAAATCATATACATTTCATTAAATTACGACTTTTGCATATAATTTCATCTATGTAACGGAAGGTTTGCCTCATTTACCTCATATTACCTATTGTCATTTGCCTCATTTTGTGGTTCCCTCTTGCATATTGACATTTGGAAACTGAGTATAATTTTAATGAGGATTCCTATATGGACTCAAAACTTGAAGCTTGCCAGTTACAATTTTTTATTAAAGGAAGTTTTCAAATGTACTTATATATCCTTCTTACGAGCAGATTTCAGCATTCCAGACTGTCCGTAACTAATACGGACATTCATGAGGGAATAGAATTGACAAATATCTTTGGGCGTATATCGATAAAACTCCTGAAACTGTTTCCATGTTTAAATGATGCGTTTTTCTTGACAGAAGCTGAATATTTGTATAGGACAAATCGATGCTACTAAACCCTGAATGTCAGTTGAACCCACATAAACCTTGGACATCAACATGGTACAGCAATATATAAAAGCAAAGCGCTCTTTTATATCCAATTTACAACGATTTTGTATCGGATGTGTCATGTTTTGCTAGATAATTGTATCATGGTTTGGAAACACTTTTATATATAGGTCAATTGAATATTTTTTTTTTCGCAGAAGATATCAGATTTCTTAGGAAGTAAGAAGTTAATAACATGGTACAATGACGATGATATGACATTTTAAAAACGAGGCCTTTTATTTTCTTAAACATCGCTGTAAACACGTGATTGGAATATTCGTAATCTTGTAAAGGAGCCCTGTCCGATTAGTTCATCATTTTTTCAAACTTTCTGAGATTTTGGTACCAGAATATTCCTCATATTTTTCTCATTACCCATGTGAAATTTTACGGCTGAAACGCGTCACATTTAATAATATTTATTCAAATCACTTGCAATTTACAAATATTTAAAACAATTTACATGTGTGTTGTTATAAAAGAAAGATTATAACTTTACATGAATATTAGCAAAACAAATTACAATAACAAAATGCAAGCTATTTAGGAAAAATTAATAGGTTTAGTGAAACCCAAAACACCAAAGTACTCATTTATCCTGTACATTTAAAAAGAAACATTGAAACAAAGTAAATTAAACAACAACATTTGAACCCTATATGAGGGGATGAAAATGAAATAACTGTACAATTCTGTGAAAAATGACCTACATTCAGATTTGAATATACAGGGTGTCCCAATAAACATTGTGCATGTAAACGGTGCTGATTTACTCAGAAGTTGGGCATATGAGCTACTCGAATATTATATCATTCTAATGCTCATAGTTTGGTTCATCATCGCAAGAAGATCCATCGAGGCGAACTTGTGATATCATTGATTTTCTCAGTTTGTATCATTTTCCTCCTGCACAATGAGAATCCCTTGGTTAAGCCTGTAATCAGAGGACATGAAAAGGGTTTATATGAAATCAAAGCTTGAGAAATATACTTTAAATGATCTCTCATGATGTTACAGTCAATTTAGTCAAAGATAATCCAACAAGGTGTATCAACAGCCAATGGATACAGATTGAAGGATGTGCAGGAGGTTAATGACCAGAAAAAAAGCCTGTTACCAAAAATTGGACTTCAAAGAAGCGTTTATTGAACATTGTTTTTTTTTAAATAGGGCCTAGAGTCGCAAAATTTTCAACACCCCCATAGGAGTTCCCCCTGACTGACAGCCTACCAGGGTGGCACCCCCGGACCCCTGTCACGGGACAGGGTTACGGCCAGAACCACCTGATACCACACAGACCCGGGCTCCGTTCCTAACGTCCACGGCCGGCCCAGCTCCGCATGAGGAAGCTGTGGTTTCCAGTCATATGACCACCGGGCGGACGCGGATGTCAACTTGATGACTAGGAGGGGGGACCATGTGGGCCCGTTGGTTCAAGCCGTATATTAATATCATGGCGAGGCCCTCAGGGGAGCATAGTGACTGATACTCCCCCGTCTGCGAATTGAGTGTTGCGTCCCACCGATCGGTAGTCACAGAGACTGAACTCGAGAAGCGTGGCCGCACCATGTTCAGAATGAATTCTGGATTTGTTTAAGATTGTATACATAGCATATCTGCATTTTAATTATTTGAACCTTGACCTATGAACTTTGAAGTTAAGGTGCCATAAATATCTTCAGTATATTTTTATCAATATATCTATGCAAGTACCATAAATCTAGCACCTTCCTTTGGTGAGATACTAATTTTTCATTATTTTTTAAATAATTTGACCTTTGACCTGTGAACAGTGACCTTTGAGGTCAAGAGTTCCATAAATCTCTTCAGTATATTTTTATCAAGTAATCTCTCTTCAGTATATTTTTATCAAGCAATCTATGCAAGAACCATAATTACAGCACCTTTCTATGGTCAGATACTGATTTTTTATCATTTTTTAAATAATTTGACCTTTCTTGACCCCAATGACCCCCTGGATGACCTCCGATCAAAAATTCCTGACCACCCCGAAGGTAGCCCCTCCCAAGGATACCTCAACCAAAGTTTCGTTGAAATCGGTCGAAATCTGTAGATGAACAAGCGTTTTAAAGACTTTTGAAAAGCGCCCTCGTTTGACCCTCGATGGCCTCGGGTCGCAAAAACGTGAACACCCCTATAGCCCCTCTGCCCAAGGATCATCCTGTGTGAGTTTCACGAAAATCCATCAAAGCATATAAGAGAAGAAGCATATTTACTAATGTTGGACGATAGACCGATAGATAGACCGATAGACAGATCATGGTTCTATGAACCCAGGCACTACGTGCATGGGTTAACAAACCAGGTTTTTTTTGTTGTATGTAAACAATTATATATGAACCTTTGTGTAATTTTCCCAATAAATCTAGTTTTACAGTCTTGGTGTATATTTTCAAATAGAAATAAATCATATGTGTATAATTAGAGAAAACAAAAAAATATATATATATAAAAAGAAAAAAGGAAACATCCAGAGTGGAACTTCATATGATTACTTTTAAAAGAATATTGGTGAAATGTATGTGATGACTTTGTCATTTTAAACTATTCAACCGTTAATGTTGTAAAGACCCTTTCGATGCTCTTTGTGAACATGCTTAACCATAGGATTCCCATTGTGCAGAAGGAAAATGACACAAGCAGGCAAAATCTATAATATCTCTGGTTTGCACCGATGGATTTTATTGATATTTTCAACGATGATGAATAAAATAATTGGCTTTGGAATGATATAATTTTGAGGTAGCTTGTGTGCCTAGCTTCTGAGAAAATCAGCACCCTTTCCATGCACAATGTTTATTGGGACACCCTGTAGAAAGATCATGACATTCTTTAACATCAGAAGGAAATTAATTCCATAGTCGTGGAAGAGACACAAACAGAGAATTGAAAAAAGAAGATTTTCTGGCGGTTACATGCAGTAATCTAGAATTCTGATCTAACTCAAGTGCACTATTTGGTCGAAAGATGCAGGCAACAATCCATTCATTAATTTGAACCCAAACACAAGTCTATGGAATTTGCATGAATCCTCAAATTTCCAGGTGTCCCAAAAAATGGTTACATGTAGAAAAATGATCCTGTGTAAAAACTGTAGTGAGAGAATTGAAACTTTGCACAAATTATTATACAACCCTCTTCTGGATACCTGCAAAATTTACGTATCACGGCATTATTAGTTTTTGAATTATCAGCAATGATAGATACCTAGGTCCGAAACGTATTTTTTTTTCCAAAAAATTAAATAAAATCGTTAAAATGTTCGTTTGATGTAATTTTAACCCTCGTTCAACAACATTTGAACTTGAAATTGACACGTCAAAAGTGTGGTTGCTTTATACCATAGTATAGAGTAGTGTCTCTTCTTTCCACCGATACTAAAATCATGAAAATCCTACAAGCTGTTACGTAATTATGATGTCATAAATTACTTTCAGGTCCGAAATTTATGTCTAAATCTGATACGGGACAAAAATGGCCACCGATCAAAAATTGTGTTATTTTCAAGTATCGATCGAAGTTTGCTAATAAAATAATATTTAAACATGTCCGGTAAATTTAAGCGTCACATCATGCAAAATTTACACAAGTTTGCAGCTTAAACAGTTAAAAGAAATAATGTTAGCTATGAAAATTTTAATATGCTTATTGCGTATTTTTCAACTTTCGCGCCACAACTTGATTGACAGGTTCAATGTAAACAACTCATTCTGGAATGCATGGAATACAGATATCCCTAATTTGCATAATAGATATATTGAAAGAGATTATTATTCAATGAAACTTGTACCAAATTTTTGCACACGGTTGAGTATATAATTCGGACGATCAGTTAAAAAAGGTTGCACATTAATATACTATAAAACAAAACTGTGTATGCTTATTATTTTGTTGCATTTTGAATAAATGTGTTTCCGACATAGGTATCTTCCTTTGTTGATAACTCAACAAGTAATAATGCTGTGTTATTTAAATTTTGCAAGTATCTAGAAGAGGTTTGTAATATAATTTGTGCAAAGTGTCTTTTCTCCAGCTACTATAGTTTTTGCACACAGTTTATTTTTTTACATGTAACCATTCCACTTTAAGCTTTTCCAAATGGAGTCATCATACTAAAACCTCATAATTTCATAATGTTTGAATAGTTCGATTGTTTCTATACTTTTAATGTTTTGATTAATATAATCCCGTAATTTTGACAGATTGTAACTTGATACATCTCATGGAATTACAAATAATATTGTATATATTTTTTGTATAAGTAAGTATGTGGTGTTGATTTTGAACGATAATGTAATAATGTCGGTCTGTTTTACCCGACGAAATCGGCTGAACACCACAACTTCGAGAAATCGGCAAAGTCAAAAAGTTAATCTTTGACCACTAAGGAAAGGTCGAACATAAGGTCACGCCATAAAATTTGCGAACGATGTCAAGATCATGTATGTCCCAAAAGTTCATAACAAAACTTGATGCATACACTGTTAGAACGTTGGGCAAATAATTTACCCAACGTTGGTTCAACTATGAACAACCCTACATCTGGGTAAATAATTACCAACGTTGCGTAAAATGTTGGCTAATTACCTAACTGTTGGGTAAAAGTTGTTGCTAATTACCCAAATATTGGGTAAAATTTCACCAACAGTTGGTTAATATTATTTACCCAACAATTGGGTTGTTCATAGTCAACGCTAAATAATTGCCCAACAGTATAACAGTGTAGATGCATATGTAATTTTCTTTCAAAAAAATCATGTTTCATACACATACGTGACTTGTATGTGATCTTCGATCCCTTCGTGGTCAGGTTACACAAATAGGAGATGACTTTGTTTCCTTTGGTCAGAATCGGTCATTGCATGTTAGAGATATAAGATATCAATGTGTTGCCAGAAGAAGAACAAGAAATGTGACATTGTCAAGTACCTGGTTTACAATATGTTTACGTAGATCGGGACAAGTCGTCCTTTTCGTCAAGCTTCTGATATATGTTTAAAAACACATGCGTCACCGTAAGAAATATTGCCATGGCGAAAGAAATTACTGCGAAGATATAGTAGGACATTTGCGGTGAAAAACCGTCAATCAATCCACCACCAAGAATGCTGCCTAAACTTCCACCAACGCCGAATGTCAACGACCCCATGACCGACTGCAAAGTGGCTTGGTATTCGTTGTCAACGGCATTTCCAAGAAAGACCCCTTGCGCTTGTGCGTAGACAGCATTTGTTGTATCTAAAAAAAAAACAATAATAAAGACTAATGTACAACCCAACGTTCGCGCTAGATCGCGTTTTTGCGTTTTTGACGCGGTTTTTATGAAAAAAACCCTTTGATTTGGAAAAAGCTGAAGTGTAAAGGGTCCAATTGGACGCAATAAAATTGACTGCAAAATGGTACATTCTGAAGTGGACTCCTTTAAAATGTGTTGAATTATAATAAATACTTAGCAGGATGGTAAAAAATCTTCTAAAACCCTTAAAATTCAAATTGGACCCCTTAAATTTGAAAAAATAGGGGGGTTAAAGGGTCCGTCGGACCCCTTGAAATTCCATCAGACCCCTTAAATTTGAGAATTGGGATGTTTAAAGGGTCCAGTGGACCCCTTAAATTATTTTCTAGCGCCAACGTTGCTAATGTAGTCATTGCTTACTAGTAGTAAGATGATAAGATAATCTTGAAACAGCAAAGAGTCTTTAATTTGAATTAATTTGGGTATTTAACATTTAAGTGGTCAAGGGGGGTCCAAAATGCGAAGTAATTTTTCATCGCCATTCTATATATTTGTCTAACTTTACCATCCCCTTCACCTGGTGGCAATAAAATTTAAATCGACCCATCCCTTCCCATGCTATTTAGCATAAATAAGCATTTTCGAGGGTGCTCTTCAAATTTGTTTTGCCCATAAAATCGTAACCAAACAATTTTTTTCAAATTTTATTTCAGGAATGTATTTGTACTTACATACTGCAAATATGAGCCAAATTTTATTGACAAATTCAAATGGGAAGTGAGTTTTCAAATTTTTCGGCGGGAACATTTTGACGCGACACAGAAACTTTTGTTTCGACCGCCATTTTGAAACGTTTTGTCCGATTTTCAAAATTGTTTCTTTGTTTTAGTTTTTTTTGAGGTACTTTACCTGTGACCAGATTTTCAATGTAAAATTCTTTCGCGAAAGCGCTCTTTCGGTGTTGGGTCCATATGAACTCCCCCCCCCCCCCCCTTGACCACTAACGGGCATGTGGAGAACCTTTTGTGAATATTGGATTTGAACATGACCAAGTGCAAAGTAGCACACGTTTTCATTGCATGCTGCAATTGGATATTGATTAGTTTGAACGAACAGAGCTTATAGAATTTCCTTATTTAGAAACATTGGGGCTTAAGGTTCTAAGTTCGGCCAAGTTGAAGGCTTGGGGATATAAACTTTTGTCAAATTAGGCTCCAAAAAGATATATTTTGTAAAATTTGTGATTTTGATTGAAAAGGGGTCTTTCAGAACTAAAAACATGCAGAATTAGGGGTCTTATGGAACTACTGAGTGAGTGTGAAAGCGGGGATGTTCAAGGCCACACATCCCTATCCCTGTTCAAGGTGTGCATGTCACCCACCCCCTCCCACGGCGTGGTTATGTTTTTGTTTAGTGTTAAGTAACTACATTTTAACCCGCGTTTTAATATTAGGAATGTGTATATGAACAAATATAATACCATTGTAACTTATGATATACATGTGTGTCTATACAAAGTTTTCGTGACGTTTGTGAAATATTGTTTCAGCTGTACTAATTAATTAAAAAGATGAAACTTGGTATGGGGTATACCTATAATATGTTGCCTTTGCATATGGAAGCTCATGCTACTTGAACCCCCGGTGTGCATGAACACAAAACTTTGCAAGGTTTTCGTGACGTTTGTGACATGACAAGGTGATGACCATAATTGGGTTGTATCATAACAAACAAAATTTATGAGTTTATGTTTTTTGTGAATTTTTGTTAACCAAGGATAGATACTTATCATAACAAATGTTATCACAGTGAATACATTTAATTTAGGTTGTTAGACAGGGTTCACAATTTGATAAAATACTTACTTTAGTTATAATTTATTCATATATGTTAATGTCTAAAACAGACTGAAAAAACAAATATCAGAAGGGAACTAAACTAAGCCTGATATTGAATGTTAGGTCATTGTAGAAAACAAAAATAATCATGAAGATCACTCGTTGTTTGTTTCATTACGGCCACATTAAGGACCACTTTCTGAAGAACCGCCTTAATGGTCCGTGTATATGACCGAAAAATCGTTTTTCTTATTTTTGTTTCATATCAAAATCAAGAAAAACACTCACAATAGCCGGTTTCTTTGTTTTCAATGCAAGTATGGAAATCAAAGAAACAAAATCATGAAAAAGGAGGTTTTTTCTTACATTTGTTTTCAGTGCTACATTTTTAACGAGAAAAACAAAAATGCCTCACAATGTTCGTTTTTTCGTTTTTCTTATGCAAGTAAGAAAAACGAAAAAACAAAATCACGAAAAACGATGTAAATCTAAATGCTTATATTCCTTGCTACATTTTAAAGCAAGGATAAAAGAAAAATGCTAACAATGATCGTTTTTCTTGTTTCCTGTGCAAAAACGAAAAACGAAACTACAAATTTACGAAAAAGGATCAATTTTTAAACCTTTCTTTTTCTTGCTACATTTTCAAACAAGAAAAAAGAAAAATGCTAACAATGTTTGTTTTTCCTTTCCCTTATGCAAGTTCGAAAAACAAAATAACAATATCATGGAAAACGGGATTCATTTAAATTTTTGATTCCCGTATGACGTTTTTGAATAAGTAAAAAGAAAAGGGCAAACACTGATCGTTTGTTGCTGGAACACATCGGAAATCATCAAAATGAAACACGAAAAACGAACGAAATTGCGACTATTGACCTGTACCTTGTTTACATTTGATCTCCCTTTTATCCTTTTCTTATGCAAATTTACTGGTGATTGACAAATCGTTGTTATGACACGCCGCAGGAGTCAAAAGCGGCGCATTTTACCGTAACATCTACATATTAGACCCAGGTTTAATTCTAGATTGAGATCATTTTTGGCGTGTAGCACGCAAATCCGTTACACCATATTGGATGACTGGATAAATATGGTCTAGATTGCCGTAGCTCTATTTAACGTTTTTCATCGAGGATGTTTTTCAGACCCAACCTACCTTGACTCTGACATGGTCTTTTATCTTTGATATGATTGTCCCACGGGATTGTCCTAGTGTGATTCTGTTTCTGAAAACTCATATGTGACCCGCTATATTGATAGGTACCTTAAGGTCGGCAGAGTAAATTTTGTGCTATACGGGTCACTAAATGACGTCCAAGGTCGAAATTATAATTTTATCAGAAACGTTACCTTTGAAGTATTATTCTATCATATCCATGCTCCAACATCCAAAAAAATATTTTAAAAAATGCGTTAAAAACAAAATAAATATCGTCTCTATATTCATTTTTTACTTTTAAAAACTTTGAACTCCATTTTCACAGAACTATAGTTTTTCGAATCAGTCCGATGTCTTTTACCAATTTAGTTATAATTTTGTATCGCATACCCAAGAACCAAATGCAAGGGGTCATTTTTAAAGCTTAAAATCTCAGCTTTATGATAAGACCAAAAGTCAATATTGAATTTGGGAGGCTTAAGATACCTTTCGAAATGGTGGGTCACATATTTCCAAAGTGTGTTCCATTTAGTGTTCACCTTACATTTGGCCTGCTTTGCCCGAAATCTGTGTGCATAGACTAAATTAGCTACAGAGGGAAGTGATATCGACAACATCAGGGGCGTACCCAGGATCCTGCACCCCTTGGGTGCGGATCTTGGTGAGAGATCTTGAACAAACGGGAGGGGTCCAGGGGGCCGCCCTAGGCCCCTGGCGGGGTCCAGGGGCAGAACCCCGGCGGGAGACCGGGGGGCGAAGCCCCGGGGAAAATTTTGCGTTTTTAACCAAATTTGGTGCAATCTTTCGTAAAGAATTATTACAAATAATAACCATGTTTTATGCGTTTAAAAATTGTTAACGACAATTTTCAAGTCAACTTATGATGGCAAATGACCGTGAGCTACCGTGAACACGGTTCGTTTCATTTCACAATTTGAAACAGGTTTCAAACATTCGGTAGGCATAGTACCTTTATAGGTGATACAAAGTTAGTGAATCAACGAGACCACAGAAATAAATTTTCTGTGATATCTCCATCAGAAGACTTAACTTTAATGATTCCTTTAGGCCTACTTAATATGCATACAGAGTAGCGGTTAAAAATCCATTTAACGTAACACTTATCACTCTTTCTGATGATATAGCCTTGACCTAAACGAACATAATTATGGTTTCAGTGGCGTGCCCAGGATTTTTTTGAGTGGGGTGGGGGCCACAACCATCAGTTTCCCCCGAATGACGTTATTGACCAGTAGCGGCGGAAGGTCAAAATGTGATAGGCCTATTTTTAGATTTTTTGGTAATGCGCGCGTAGCTCGCGAAATAATTTGTCAATTCAACTAAAGTTTTTTACAAATCTTGTAATTTACGCAAAACTTAAGAAATTTTGACTGAATATTGACATAATACCTGAAATTTCGCGCGAAGCGCGCAAAAATTTTCCTTTTTCACATTAAAATTATCAAAAACAAAGGGAAATTCAAGGTCTCACAAGTCCACGGCAATCTCTTTTCTTTTGATTTTTTTCTCTCCTCCCCTTTCTTTTCTATCTTTTTTGTGTCAAGATCCCCGAATGGATCTTTCCTCCCGAACAGTATGAAAAATTGCTCATATTTTTTTCCTTTTTCCTTTCCTTTTTTTTTTCTTCTTTTTCTTCTTCTTTTTTTTTTGCTGCTCAGACCCGGGGTGCGCGCGCTCCCTCCGCACCCCCTGGGTACGCCTGTGAACATTGTCGTCTTTGGACTACTACGGCGTGCCATATTATTATAATTAGATTCGTCACGTGGGTCAGTGGTCGGGTAAATATGACAAGTACAAAACAAAAAAGAATAATACGGTATTGTTGCAACTATGTTCGTTTTTTGTGTTTCTATTTTCTGCTTTTTGAAGTGCTACTGAAAAAACGATAACAGTCAGCAT
>JXSR01S043624.1:40501-55352 GCA_000969725.1 Ophiothrix spiculata | reverse complement strand
GTTAGACCAAGCTTGTAAAATCACAAATTGTGGTTGATGTTGACATTCATAATCCATAACCAGTCTTTGTATATCAGCAATACTGGCACCTCCTTTGGCAACAACATCAGTTACTTTCCCTCTGTAGAATCTTCTGGCATTTATTCTTCTGCATATGGAGTTAATAATATTATCCCAAGCAATGCAATTTACAATTTACAGAACTAGGATTAGGATGTACCCAAAGAGGCATAACATTGTCGTCCAGTGCCACTGATCCGAAACAATGGGGCTATCTACACGAGAGTGCACATCCAGATCAATGCGCATCAAGTTTCAAGTTCATTTAATTTGGATATAAAAACAATACATCAAAATATCAAACAATTAAAAACCATAAGGAGGAGAGGGATAGAAGGCCAATAAGGCCTGTGAAATAGCCTACCCATTATAACAAAATATTACAAACACACACAAAATTTTATAACATAAATAGGAATGGCCAAGAAGAAATACAGCAAAGACACAACAACAATGAGCTCAAAGGATGCAGGGAAGTGAGACCACTCATAGATGACGTTTGATTTTAATTCTAAAATGTTTCACAGATTTAGAATCTGTTATTGTTTTTAGTAAAGAGTTCCATAAAAGAATGATTCTTACATTAATCTTGACTTGTACTGTTTCTTTCTTATTTATTAATTCCATTCATGAACTGACTAAGCTATAAAAAACAGGACAATCAGAACAATTTCAGACAGCTACCACAAACCACAACTTTTTTCCCACATGATGCATGTTGCAAATAAGTCATCATCTGCATCCACCTTCTACAAATAGATCAATTTCTGCGTCCCGCATCCAGGAAATTTAGTTATCCCGCACCATGCATCCCACAATTTAGCATAACCTATTCGCTTAGATTGATGATTCTTAAAAAAAATGAAATAAATGATATTGCAGTAGTCATGTAGTAGATTCTCTTTTAAAGGAGCATGGTCCGATTTTTCAAAATTTAGTTTTCAGTGTCATTTGAAAGATGACCACAAAAGAGGTCTCAGTTTCAAATTTCATTTGAATTGTTTGATCCGTTTTGATTTTATGGGCAATTTTGTATTTCAGAGCTGCCTATACGTTACTGTGTAAATTAATTATGGTAACCATAATTAGACACATTATAACATATATCTCCAAAACGGAACATAACTCGACTGAAAAATTTCACATGGGTTATGAGAAAAATATGAGCAATATTTTGGTACCAAAATCTCAAAAAGTTTGAAAAAAAGTTGAAGCAATCGGATAATGCTCCTTTAATGATGAACCAATTGCTTACGTTGTCTTCCCTAACTCATCTGCACCATTCCATGTTAGAACTAGCACCGTTCCCCTGATCGCCCCTCCTACGGACCCAGCAGCGAGACCCGGCAGCGCGCGAACGGGTCGTGGTTGTGATAGAGGCTGTTGGACAGGTGGTGTTGGACAAGGCACTGAAACCAGGGCTATTCCATGTCTGCTTCTCTCTCTCACCATGCAGCATAGTACATTCCATTGGCAAGGTATCGACGGCTCTCGATGTCTCACACACTTCCCACCAGCTGATGATTATTCTTCTCATCTTGATGTTGAAAAGGTATATGCATATGTAATCCATTAAGGTCAAAGGTCAACAACTTTGAAACCTAACCAAGTTTGATCATTTAGAACTGGCAGTGCAGTCTGGTAAAATGGGCTTATCAATTTTTAAACTGATAAGCCCATTTTTAAATTGATAAGCCCATTTTATTAAAAAGCCCATCTATATTGGGAATATCATAATCAAATGTTCACTCCACCTGAAATTCATTTATCCAAGAAATGTTTGGATTTAGAATGACTAAAAGTGTCAATTTTGGTTGAATTCAAAAAATCTTTGACAACATTTTGAGGGTTGAGAGCCACAATGCGGTATTTGCACGGGCAACAAAGAAGAGCCAGAAGACTGTATTGCACGTGCAACAAAGGTGCAAGTATGGCCTTGTGGCTCTTTGTTGCCCGTGCAAATTCGGCCTTGTGGATCTTAACCCTCATTGTGGTAAATGATGGACTTTTGCTTTTTTTTACCATTTATCCTAAAAATGTTTTGATTTATATTTAGAATTAATAAAATGTCAATTTTGGTGAGAATTTGAAATTCTTCTGGTTTCAAACTTCCAAATGTACAATGCCGTCAGTCTTAAGCGATCAAGCAGTGGTTAGGTTTTAAAGTAGTGCCTGCTATGTCAAAGGTCAAAGGCCGTATGTCAAAGGTGACAATAATGCGACTGTTATTGTTTCAGCATAGTACCTTCCTGTGGATAGGAATTGATGGGTCACGTTGTGTCACTCATTTTCCACCGGCAGATACTTATCATACCGAGTGCAAGGTAGAGGAAGTAAGTATAATCCAAGGAATTTTTATAGGGGAACCGGTATTCTCCGCCATTTTGATTTCACCGCCGTGTAAATCCTATGGGAAGGCGGCCATCTTATACTGTCACTCATGGAGGCTGAGTTATTGTACCTCCGGCGTTTTTCGGCTACGAGTGCCTCACTTCCAGAGTCTCCAAACGGATTAGCGGAAAAATTGGTGTAGTTTGATCATAGCAAGTCGCAATACACGCTACTTGAAACGCAGACACAGTGTGCGCGTGAAACAAAATGCACACGCTGTATATGCGTCAAGTGAAGATTTACCCGATCTGCCTGGATATCGGGCCAAACTCTGAATAACTCTGCTCTATGAGCAACACAAGATGGCGGAGAAAAGTGGTTCCTCTATAAAAATTCCTTGGTATAATCTAGCTTCTACAGGGAGGATGGCAAGTAGGTCTTGTAAACTTACAGCCAATGGCTACTTTGAAAAAAAATTTACAAGTAAATTTCAAGTAAGATGCCAAGGGTACAATACTTATTTTTGTTTATGAATTGACTTCTTGTGCATATCATGCCTTGCCTATGTAGAACATTTATTTATAGATTAATAACTGCGTATTACTTGATGTGAGTGAAATTGTACAACAATAATATGCACCGCGTGCTGAAGTAGGAGTTGTCCGTACTCACGAGGCGCAGCCGATTGAGTTGGACAACTTCGACTTAAGCACAAGGTGCATTATTTTTGTATAATTGCAAGAGCGCCAAGTAAAGAGCAGTAATTAATCTAATTCATACACGACAATGATTAGAATAAAATTGCAAAGAAATTAAACGGCATAATTATTTCAAAATGTGTTTGCTATTTCAATAAAACATAGAAAATACAACCATTCATCGTCCCATGTTAATTATTGTAATTTAGATTTACCTACCTTTCTTTTAAAATAAAATTTGCTATACAAGAGCGATCATGTGACGCGTACGCGTACATGGAATTGTACAACGCACTACGCGATACGCAGCGTGCAACTAGACGAGATTAATGAATGCGTATAAGTTACCAACTGTCCAATTAGATTTACAATTTCAACACGTACTTAACGCAGTGAGTATGAATTTGAGTTAATAAAGGAGCAATATAATATATATGAAAAAAAAATGTTGGAACATTCAATTAACCTCCATCATCTCCAGTGCTGCATTTTTTCCCCATACATGCAGGAACTACCTTTTGGGGTGGGTCCTGATAGGAAAACGTGGTAGCCAAGGATATAGAGGTTCAGCCATCTGTACAGGTTCTTTTAGTGACATCACTGCACAGTGATATTCAGAAATTTACAGTGATGTACAGAGGATATTGGATGTATGTACTTTAAGGCCTTGTTCCCAATTCATGACGGAATACTTTCCGACATTCGGAAGGCTTTGACGCAAGAACCATGACAAAATGTATTTTGAGTTATGACGCAAAAAAAATGGGAGAAACGAAAAAACTACCTCCTTTGAAGTAGTTTTTACAATAATAAAGACCCTAACAAAAAAATTTCTGCATCATTCAATACACTATACTAGTAACATCTATCTTTGGATCATGACTTAATATACTTCTGCATCCTGATGCAAGACAAATGCGTCAAGCCCTTTCATATGACTCAAAAGCTTTTGTCATGAATTGGAAACCATGCCTAAAGTAGATGAGGCCAGGACAACTCATTATGTGAGTGCAAGAAAGTGTGAACTCATTTGCGGTGCTGTTTGGGGGTGAAAATTATTGCAAAGCAGCGCATTGCGTTGTAAGTATGAATTCAACTTAAATCTTGCACAACATCCCTACATGTTGCATTTACCATTCAATGTCAACATGTAATCACACTAGACTATAGTATTGATCATTATCGGTTGATGGATATGACTGGACTCTGAATAAACCTTTTAGAACATGTGGATCACCAGTGTCAGGGGACTGTTCTAGTAATCATTGCTTTTCCATCCATACTTTTATTAGGTACTCAAAACCCGCAACAACCAGAAAGACAAGGGACGAGTTAACCATGGGATCATGCTATTTGGACATGGAGACGGTGGTGGTGGGCCTACGTAAGTCATCATTTTAAAGTCTTATTTAATTAGGTACTGAAAGACATGGGGGAGTCAATCATGGGGTCATGCTATTTGAGCACAGGAATGGCGGTGCATGGTGAGCATGCATAAGTAAACAATAAGCCTTCAATATAAATAAGATAATTGACCTAATATTGGTGCCACAATTTCTCTGAAATTGAAGACAAAATTATTTTTTGACAAATTGTGGCCTGATCCAAGTGGACTATTCAAACATTTCAATGACTATAATTGAATTGTCAGTTCTGTCAGAATTCTAGCAATGAAACCAAAAAGAACATGAGGAATGGCCAGCTAAATGTGGTTAACAGGCAGTAAATTTTTGGAGAGAAACTGCTGGGTCGAATGTGATCAGTTGTCATATTTTTACTGTAAACGTTAATATTTTGGGGTGCAGTAATTTTCCCGTTGGCAAATTTTAAATCATTTCACGTGTCTTAATTTTCATGCTTGTGAATTTTTTAACGTGCGGCAGTGTATACAAAGAGCATTTTTGCGGTACAATTATTTTGGCGCCAGACAAGTTGAGCATTAAAAGCGTTAAAATGTAAGTAGCGTGAAAAATACCACTTATACAGTTCTATTTCAAAATCATCTGCTTAAATCATACAGATTTTTTGAGTGTCAGGATATAAACATATTAAGGTCTATATATATTGCCATGTGTTTTTGAATATTTGTTGTTACTTAACAGAGAGAATATGTTGGAGAGATATCAGCGACTGAAGGACTGTGATGGAATACCAAAGTAGGTTCATATCAAAATTTGAATCGCAAGCCAGCCCCTAGCGTTCGAAATAAGGGGTTTTTACATGCACAAATGCATGTAAAATTTGCTCTGTGCATGTAAATTTTTGCCTGTGCATGTAATTTTTTGTGTTTTTCAGCCCATTTTTGATGAATTGTCTCATTTGTGCATGTAACATTTATTTTCTATTTCGACCACTGCCAGCCCCTCCCCCCCCCCCCCCCCCCAAAAAAAAGAAAGAAAAAGAAAAAAACTGGAAGTAATAGCTACTAATATTGATATGATATTTAGACTTGCCACAACCAGGTTTACACTGTATCAGGCATGAGAATTAGCAGATAAATATCTGATTTCAGATATTTTGTCTTCCAAAATCATCCAAATTCAGATAATTTGGGGGCTTGATTTAACCTTTTTAGTTGGTTTTTTGGTCATATTTGACTAAATTCTGATATTTTCATGAAAAATCATTCTCATGCCTGCTGTATGCAGCACCCAAAGAAGGAGAATTCGCACAGGGGACCAACAGCTTTACGTGACTTAGTAATCAATATTTCCCTCAACGTCAGTCAAGTTCAACCTTTCAGACTAATTTTGCAAATATTACCATAATGGTGCATTCAGATTTCAGTGATTTTCTCACTGCAACATTGATTGAAGTCTATTCATATGCAGTCTTTACACGAGCTATTTGAAGTGTGCATTAAAATCTAAGGACTGCATATCGGTAGACATCAAGCTGTATTGCAGTGATGAAATCGCTTTACTCTGAATGTACCATAGCTGAAGATTTTTTATCCATTTTGATTCCTCAGAGTTTGCATGTCAACACCAAATCAGTTTTTTGAGACTGTAACACAAGAATCAAGCAGCAAGCTGTGCACCTGGGTTGGGGAGCTGTACCTGGAATTACACCAAGGCACCTTCACTACCCAAGCTATGGTAAGGTATAAATAATATGAGACATGTAGATGACCTTGAAGGTTGATATGAATTAAGGTTTAAGGAGTAGATCGAGTATACATTCAGACCTGGGCGAATTTTCCAGGTCCATCATACTGTATTCCATCATAACATAACGCCGTGACCAATTGAAAGGATTTTGTTATGTATGCATATAGTGGAACGTTGGCTCTACTGTCAGGGCTGGACAATGGAACGTCTTTTGTATGTTAAGTAATAAAGCATTACTAATGATCTCCTAATGTTAATCATATTAGTTGGAATAAAGTTAACACCCTTTTCTTTCAAGGTGTTTACATTCTGGCCGGAAAATTTCTTGTCAACTGGCTAAAAGAATACCAGTGTCAAACTCTGATTATGGTACTAAATAAAACTACTTTATGGGTGTCTATTTAAAATAATTGTTGGGTGAGTGGTAATCTTGGGACATTATGTTACAGAATATTACTTTGTAGTTGGTTTATTATGATACTCCTTTTAATAATATCACTTGGGATATCCTTCAATAGGTTCATCAGGTCTGATGTAAAACATAGTAAAGTTATCTTATCAAAACCAAGGTTATTCTTTTTTGGATAAGAGTGAGCCCTCTTTATGCAATTCATGTCCAACCCAGTAGGATATAACATCATTCTGAAAATGAGTCGACCATGCCATTCAAAACCATCAATAGTAAATGTTTTCACAAACATGGTTTTGTTAAAATGAACTTAAATTTTGCGCAATGAAATAATTTGGACTTTATGGCTTGCCTAAAATAATACAACCTGCCTGGTCGTAGTGAGGATTGACCTCGTATCCTACTGATCCACAGTGCTAATGGTGTCGCCTAGAACAAAACCTACACCCCGGTCAAAACTGTTTGCGCACAAAACCTTTAACCAGCCATATCTCGAGAACCGTTCATCATTTGTGTCATATTTTTTCGGATTTATATTTTACATAATTATATAGATCTAAAGAACTCAATAGGAATTGAATTTACTGCATTTGAAAATATGACATACTAAACATACTGTATAATTTATTCCGCACATTCAAAAACAGAGTTTAAGTACATAACTGCACATTTGTTGGAAAACTTATGACCTGAAAATGTTCTTTACGGTTACATGGTGACAACAAGCACAGAGCTAATAAACTACATAGGTACATCGCAAAAAGTGTGTGTGGTGTATTTGTATATGGTCCAGGAAATCGGCCATTTTTATGGTTATCGAAGATCGAATATCAGAGGAAACATAGATTGTTTATATTGGTTAGATTTGGCACCTATAAAAAACATCAAATTTTTTTCAGAGTCTTGGTCGTTTGATATAATAATTACGTTTTTGCTCGTATTTAAGCGTGCGCAAATACTTTTAACCGGGAGTGTACATCTATCACTAGTACCAGCAAGGTATTATCAGCATCCACCTATATTCATTATTATCGATATATCTCTTGTTTATATTTGCTGCCAACAGATCAAGAAGATGAACAGAAAACTTGAGTTTCTGCTCCAGAATGTAGAGTTTTTCCAGTCTGTAGGATATCTCCAAGGCTTGACGGGGAACTACCCATCTGAGGTTCTAGACAGACTGTGGAAACAACTACTACTGAATCAGTTTCATGATGTACTGCCTGGAAGTTGCATTAAACAGGTAGGAGTTATAGTGAAAATGGAGTCTTGTCTTATTTTCCATCAAAAACATGCCCAAAATGTCATTGTGTCAGGGGAGAGGATGTCTTGTAGAGGCAAGCTTGAGGTCATGTATATACATTAATAACCTGCGTAATAGTGCGATCCAATCTAATAAGATTATTTCTACTTTTACGCAAACAACTGCGCGGTCATTATCAGGTAACAATGGCTTCTTATAATGACCTGCGTATGTGATGTCATTAGCACTGAATGCGTGTTCTCATAAAACACTAATCAAGCGCACGTATGCACCACACACACACACGTCGATAATATTACGCGATGATCGTCATGCCTGGACTGCTCGAAATTCTCTTAAAGGGATAAGTAGACCTTTAAGTAAGCTGAACGCAGCTCAACTGCATGAGACGCATCGCGCGTTGTACGTGTGCCTTTCGCACCAGTATTTACGGCGCACGTGTGAGTGGGATTATGTTTACTTGCAGATGAAGAAAAGCCTCATAATTTTGGCCTATTTAGTGTTGATCAAAGTATACTTAATTAGGAATTCCTACTTTTTGGTCATTTTGGAGCATTTTTCCTATACAAGGTGTATCAAAATTCTTTGTACCCTGATCTTGCATACTTTTCGGAATATTTTTCACAATGATGAGAATAAATTTTAATAAAAATACCTAAATATTCAATTTTTGTATAGTTTTAAGTTGTCTAAGAATTTTATTTCAAGGAAATAGCATGTTGCTTTCAAAAGTTGCATGCTTTTTTAAAAAAAGATAGTGTTTTTGTCGAAATGCGCGTGTTTGAGCATTGGATTGATTTAACCCTCCTGACAGATACATCATACCTTTGGATTATTTTCCTGCTGCATAAAATTGCAAAAACAACTGCTCCTGGACATTTTAGCAATTATAAATTAATCCTGAAAAAAATTGGAGGATTCTTCAATAGATGGGAGTAAGATAAGCCGTCAAAGTTCAGGTGTGGGGCAGGTTTGTGGTTGTCACTACTGATATTTTCACTCTGTCATTTTGAAAAATATCAAAATGCACTTGAGCTGAAACCTACAAGAAATATTAAAAGTCATTATAATTCTGTAAATGTAAAAACACCCATGAAACTCTGATATTTAGAACTTTCATAGCAAAATGTTGATTTTTCACATTTTTTTTCGAATAATCGCTATTTTCAGATTTATGACGTCATAAATACGTATCATCTTGATCGATTGTTATTATTTTGTCATGAATGGATAGAATAGACCCTAGGCTATACTATGGTACTAAATAAGCCCACTTTATGGTTGTCAATATTGAAGATATATACGGGAACATTAACCACCCTTTTTGGACACCATGTGACAGGAACTAGCATCGGTAGACAAAGATATAGTGTGTATGGTATTTGTAATCATCCAATAAATAACAATAACTCTTGGAAACAGTGTTCAATTGCCTTCAAACTTTCAGATTATAAAGTGGAGATCTTCTGCTACTCACTTATAACAAAAACTTTCAAATTAGAACACTCTTTCTATTTTTGATATTTTTTTGCAAATAAAACACCTCTGGGTACAAAGAATTTTGATACACCCAGTATTAAAAAAAGTAAAAAATTCAAGGTTGGTTTTTTTTTTATTAAAGAGTGGTAGAAAATTGCATGGAATGGTCAAAATGTGCATGAAAATAGAGATTTTAGCAACTAAAATATCCAAAATCTTCTCCAAGGGAAAGTTTTTCTCCCTCCGCTCGAAATTGGTATCCGATCGAGACTAATTTCCTATTTTTTCTGTACCCAAGTGGCATCCCTGTTTTATTGATTTCACTTCTTGCAGGTGGTCGTTGATGCTCTGGCATTGTACTCAGACATAGAAAAGACTGGCAGTTCACTCCTGGATGCTGGTGTCAAAGCTTTTCTAAACAGATCACAGGTAGGTTGCAGCTAGCTAAGACTGGCAATTCACTCCTGGAGGCTGGTGTCAAAGCTTTCCCAAACAGATCACAGGTAGGTTGCAGCTAGCTAAGACTGGCAATTCACTCCTGGAGGCTGGTGTCAAAGCTTTCCCAAACAGATCACAGGTAGGTTGCAGCTAGCTAAGACTGGCAATTCACTCCGGGATGCTGGTGTCAAAGCTTTTCTTAACAGATCACAGTTAGGTTGCAGCTAGCTAAGACTGGCAATTCACTCCTGGAGGCTGGTGTTAAAGCTTTCCTAAACAGATCACAGGTAGGTTACAGCTAGTTAAGACTGGCAATTCACTCCTGGAGGCTGGTGTTAAAGCTTTCCTAAACAGATCACAGGTAGGTTGCAGCTAGCTAAGACTGGCAATTCACTCCTGGAGGCTGGTGTCAAAGCTTTAAACAGATCACAGGTAGGTTACAGCTAGTTAAGACTGGCAATTCACTCCTGGAGGCTGGTGTTAAAGCTTTCCTAAACAGATCACAGGTAGGTTGCAGCTAGCTAAGACTGGCACTTCACTCCTGGAGGCTGGTGTTAAAGGGGCAATTCATGATCACCACTCAAGGTCCGGTCACCTCTATCAAAATTGAGTTTTTTAGCTGGACGAATCCTTAACTGGTATATTACGATCCCCAAACCATTTTTTCAAATGTGCTTGCATTTCTGAGAAAAGTGAGAAAATGTGTCAGTTTCTAATTACTGTCGGGGGAAACAGTAATTACAAAACAGCAGCCTATGGAATTTTTTTAAATACTGAAAAGCTCATAACTTGAAACAGAATGGTCGGATTCAAGTGAAATTTCCAGCATACATTTACGTTGTACTCTTCTTTCTATTTTAAGTATTTAGCTAGAAAACAGGTTATGTTATTGTCACATAAGAATCATGAATGGCACTTTTAAAGCTTTCCTAAACAGATCACAGGTAGATTGCCGAGAGCTATTATAATAGTACTAAGAAAGATAGATTATCAATATAAACAATACTACACAGTGGGATTACATTTCAAATCATAGGGCCCTGCACTCTTGATTTTTGTTTACACTGTCCAATGAATTTCATAAAGCTGTTAGTCCAAACACATTGGTCTCCACGAGACTCACTCACACTTTAAATCACCTCTGAGAACTTATTTCTCTTATCTTAGAGAAACATTTGGTCAACCAATCATTAGAGTATGATCAATATTTTCATTTCTTGATTGCAATTTTCCCAAATAAGAATCTTATTGGTTATTGGTGATCCATTATGAGACAATATATGATAGTGTATTAAGAGTTAAATACTGTGAAACTGCACATTGAAAATCAGGGAACAGTCACTCTGTCCAATTTATTTCTACTCACTAAGGTGACAAGTTTATCGTATATAGTACGTAGGAACTGTAGGAAGATAAATCAGACAAATTTATCTCAGTAAGTTGTTATTTTAAGAAGTCAAATTAGACAAGTGTGAGGGAGGACTGGTAAATGGATCCCCATCACATGTCTATATTGTTTTTGCACAACATCCAACATTAATTGTTTTTATTTTATTTTTACCTTTTAAACAGGTACACAATTTACCATTTTAAATCTATGTACTGATGTGACTGACAATCATTCTTTCAAACACTTATCTTAGGGCCATTCCATTTGTAATACAAATTCCTGGAGGAGGTCAGAGGTCATTGCGCTTGATTCAAGTGACCAATCAGGAAGCAGCAAAAGACACAAATCAGACTTGAAGACAGCCAAGGACAGTAAAGGCAATACCTTAGGTGTGTGACAATTTAGCAACATCTTTCAGGCACCTCTATCATTTTCAGTTGGCAAAGGCATCATGCGGGATAGGTTTTAAACAATTCCTGCATTTTTGACCAAGTTTGAATCATTGGTTTTAAAGATACAGTCCATTAATAAAATATTCCTTCAAAGTGGTTTGTCCACGATAGCTTCTCTCTCCTTCTGACGTCAACTCGCGCTAACTTTGATGTGCAATCCATTTAAGTACTCTAACCTGCAAGTAACAGCAGTCCGGAGGCCAATCCCACAATCCAAATGACTCTAAATTGCAATATTAAGATACCGCGAACCTACCATAGAAAATACGTGTTACGCTAGTCGCCATTGGATCACCACTTGTACATGAAGAGAGAGTTGTTTACTTTCACCAGTTCGACGATAAAGGTCATACTGTGTTGAAAAATATTCCTGGTAGTTAATCCTCTTCACTATTTTTAATGTAAAAGTAGGTTAGCGTTCTGAGAGCCAGCCACATTCATACAAATCTCATTTCTACTATGAGTACGTAAACACATTGTCTGTGGTAAATCGTAATATATCAGCGATCAGTCGCGCTGTGTAAGAGGCTATTTTTAGGCAAACCTGTATAGTATAAGTACCAATAAATTCACACTCGTATTCAACGTGAAGCGTGGCCGAGCGGTCTAAGGCGCTGTACACATATCTTGTTGTTACAGTTGTAGAATAACATTTTCCGAACCAGGTTCGAGGCCGGGGGAAAGCTCTTTTTTTCTTCTCTTATTTTCATTTTAAATGTTCAATATTTTTATTTAGGAGTAAAGACACTGAAATAATTGGGTTTTTGATTTTTTTTTTACAACTTTAACACAAATAAAATCAAGTCAATCCCTCTGATCTCAACACGTAGATTTTTAATATTTATTATGAAACATACTGTTATCGGAATTCATAAAAATCAAAATGTGCCGTGTCTTTGTCAAAATTGACAACAACAACGTTGATATTTACAAATGACGGCTCATGATTTCCTGATTTTAAAATCTTTTTGTTTCTTTACATAATAAAATATATAATAGAGAGTTGTAATCAGTGTTTATACTGAATCCACTGCAATACGGCACATACAATGTTGTAGAGATCGATGTGCTCTCGCTGACGGGCAATAGAGAAATGATGACGTCACACACAGCGTTCAGTCGATAATATCAAATGTCAACTGAAAACTGCAATGCATTGTGGGATTGGCCTCCGGACTGCTGTTCCTGCACGTATTGCACTGCATGCTGTGTTACGGCCGTTCTCTGCTTGAATATTGAAGGCGTTTTCAGTGCATTTTCCTAGCTGATCTTTGGAAGACCTTTACTCTAATATCGTCACTTGCCAGCACCCAAAACCAAAAAATCTAACTAACATGGTTTGAGTGAGTAAGTCAGGCCTTCTCAAATAGCGGCCCGCGGGCCAAATCCGGCCCGGGAACTACTTTTATTTGGCCCTTCGATCACCTCTGGAATACATAAGTATATAGGAAAAGCATTGAAAAATGTCTTAATTTGGCCCTCCAAGATGTATTTTTGAACTGACGTTTGTCCTTAATGGCCCGCTAACAAATTTAATTGAGAACCCCTGGAGTAAGTCTAACTACTCTGTGGGAAAGTAATTAACGAAGACGATAAAACAAGAAAGAAGAAACAAACAATCAAAATTACATAAGTTAGAGTTCAGAGGCCTCTTGTAACTAGTAAACTGAACTTTACCATTTACATACTGCAACTGGGGCTCCATTATCTGAAGCTATGTTCGGGCACATAATTCAGTTTAATCAGACAAACATGCGTAATTTAACCTTCAGTACAACACATGTGGAACCAAATACGGTGCAGATCAAGGGGAACAGATTGAAGACAAAAAACAAGGAAGGCCTTCGTGGACAAGCCACTTTGAAGGACAATTTGTGACCCGTCATAACGAAAGGTACCTTAAGGTCGGCAAAATCAAAAATGATTTTTTGGTCTAATCTGAAAGCTGAGATTTTAAGCTTTAAAATGACACCTTGGTTTTGGTTATTGGATGTTCAGTTGCAAAGTTACACCCAAATTGGTAAAAGGCATCGGGCTGATTCGGAAAACTATAGTTCTGAGAAAATCGAGTTTAAAGTTTTTGTACTTTGTAAATCTTGAATGGAGAGAGATTTTAACTGGGTTTTTAATACATTTTTCTTGTGTTTTGGATGTTGGAACCTGATTAATATGATAGAATACACTTCAATGATAACCTTTCTGATGAAATTAGAAATTCGACCTAGGACATGATTTTCGACTATGATTAGCTTCAATGGCCCGTATCTCGTAATGTACTATGCCGGTATTAAGGTACTATTCGATATGACGATCCACATTTACATAAATTGCTGTATCTTAAGACCTAATGATGCAAATCGCATCAACATTTCTGGGATGGTTTAAAAGGTATTAATATTAATTCCTTTGCAAATTGAAATTGATTGAGGTACAATTACTGTCTGAAAAGTGACCTTGAACTTGGGTTCTAAGTTTTTTGATCCACCCTGTTTATTTAATTGGTCTGCGAATACAACTCTTACGTGTATGCCAACAGCGAGACATTAGAGAATTGAAATCTTCCTATCATATACTTTAAATACATGGAGAAAATATTTGTTATGCATAACAGCTCAAAAGCTTTGACAATAAAAGAAGGCGGGCTAAGTGTAAAATACATGTGAATCATACTACATGTTCAATAAAGAACAATACAGACCTGTCTAGATCGAAACAAATTTAATGGAAAAATGAAAGACAAATTGTACAAGCGTTTACAATCATTTTCGTAATCAAACACTGTGTGTAAACTTAAAAAAGTCAAAAGCCCATAGTCTACTTTTTTATAGATAGCAGAGTAAATTGAAGCATTATTATTTTTGTAAGTTTTAGAGGAAATATCAAGTAGTGATTTTTCTTTGTCTCAAAAAACGATAGGCAATCACAGAGAATGGTCAACCATACAACACTTCAAGTGTTTCAACTTCCTCTTTAATGATACAATCCTTTTTGAATATGAGAATATACCATGATTTTGACCATGTTGTAATTGATTTTACAGCTTATGTTGAAGTTCCATCAATGGGCATGTGTTCCCCATCAACTCCAGACCAAGTACCAGAAGGCGTGACTATTGCTCAGGATTCTGATGGCCATATTGTGCTACAGAATGACTTGATTGCAGCCACCATTGATGGGTATGGGAGAGTGCTCAGTCTGAAAAATAAAAGGATGGATAGGT
>JXSR01S043613.1:23278-36795 GCA_000969725.1 Ophiothrix spiculata | reverse complement strand
ATGTTATGTTGATATTGTACAAGAATTCCCTTACAAAAATCATGAATGAGAAAAAGGCTAAAAGAGCGAGTATTCATTGCATTTATGGTACTTTTATTTCATCTTATATTGAAAGTATCCAAGACATATTGATTCTGGTGGTAACTAAGTACTTAAGACGACATGCAAATTGTAAGAAAAATGCTTCAATATATGCATAAATGATACAGAAGCCTGAGGTAATGACATTGTTTCCGTTGAAGGTTATCAAATGCTTGCTTCAGCTATGTACGTCTACCAAATGAGATGGTTACAACCTGATTAAGATTATGCGAATGAGATGCATGTATACATGTAGTTGCCTTAGGTACACTGTACCAATGGGCAAATGCCTCATTAAATATGGGCCTATTCCACGTCATCTCAACCAGGTAGTACACCCAAAAAATAAATTTCTTTCATATTTGGTACAAAGGTAGGTACTTATGAGAAAAGACAATCCTGCTTTTTAGAGGTCGTAACTCCTTATCGTTTTCGAGTTACGGCATTTTGAAATTTGCAGGGGCTCGAAATAATAACGTGTCGCGAGCACTTCTTTGATTTTCAAGGGGCCATAATTTCGAAACTAAATACTCTACATCCTTCACAATTGGTTATCTAGGCTACTTTTTGGTGTAGATACTAAATATGCAATCAGCAAGGCCATAGGAAGAAAAGCTTTTAAAAAGATATGATGGCTTAAAAATGGTCCCAAATCAGAGTTGGACCCAAGTTTGGGGGATCATAACTCAAGATCAAAAAAAAAATTAATATCAAAATTTGGCTACATATAGCCTATATAATATACTTGCTGCATATGATATTTGGAGTTCATCTGTTAAAGATACAGCCCTTCAAAGTTAAAAATATTCTTATTCGGCAACAACTTGACCCCCCCCAGAAACCCAACTCAGAATATATCAGGCATAACAAATCTTATCTTGTGTACTCTAAATCAAGCGTACCCACTATATCACTTGATGCAGCCATATAAGTACGGACAGAACAGGAAATTTACCGAAACCAAGATCGGTATTTTAACTATATACTGTAAATTCATATTTGTAGGTAAAAATTTACAAGATAGTACAATAAATAATGCAATTAAATAGGCCTGCCCTAAAATGGTTTTTGAAAAACTTGTATCATAGCTAAAAGTTGTCGAATTACCTTGCGAAAGAATCTGTACTCGAGGCCATCTTGTTCCTAGCCTCGAGCTACTTGGTAAATGAAGTAGTCAATTGGTGTAACACCTGCGGTGGCGCCCATTTTTCGTTTGACGTTGTTATTACCCTTACATAAAAAGTGTGACCCGGGCAATTTTTGTTTGTTTTATTTTTTCAGCTCATCGTTATTGACGGACGGGGCCATCTGCAGGGCCGTTTGGCCGCAGTGGTGGCCAAAAACTTGCTGCAAGGTAAGGAAGAAAGCAGACTTTAAAATGTGGCGCTAAAAAAGCTGCTCTTGATTGTTAGTGTAGGATTCATTTGAACCCTAGTACGCAGGGTTGACACTACGCTGGTCAGACATGTGTATTATCAGAATACAGCCAATACAGCTAACTGCACTTGCCAATACCCCAATTTTGATGTGCAATGCATCGTGGGTCCAAAACATCAACATTTCTTCTAGAAACCAAGGAATATAAATCTCCAATCTTGCTCAACATGATATAAAATGTTTAAAAAAAAAGATTGATTTGTTACTCTAAATTACCATTTTTGAGTGTTAATTTTGACTATTTAAGACAATTTTATTACTGATCTATAGATTTTTCTTACAAAAAAATATTTTTTTAACACACCTCAAAATGGTGCCAACCATTGAGCGTAAAATTCATAGTGAGTGAACTATTTTTGATGGGGAAAAAATTAGGGCCATATTGTCAAAAATGTTCCCAAAGTAAAGGGGGAGGGCCCACAGACTCCCCACGCAGCACAATGCCGAGCCAATCATTGCTTCTGACTGCACTAAAAATTTCCTGGCAACAACCTTGTTTGTACGTTGATTTTGTTCGAAGTAAGCGCTTGTCCGGGACAACCAAAATTTGCGCCGGACAAGTGAAATTGAAGTGAGCACTTGTCCGATGGACAAGTGAAAATCGAACATACTTAACTGTACAACAGTATTCCATAAGCTTATCAGGACCAAAATGCAATATCGTGTCCCAATATTTCTGACAGAATGACCGCAAATTCGATAGTTTAGACCATGCTGGTTTAGACCGAGAGAAAAAATGTTAAAATAAAATCCAACATATCGCCGCATCGGCGAATGACCTAGGGGAACTCCCGAAGCTTGACTGTTATCGCTTGCATGTATTACAATACCTTATATTTGAACTATGGTCTCTTATTACGAGTATATTTTCCACGTGTTTACATTTCGTCAAATGTTGTGTGTTGTGCATGTACGGGTCAAATTACGTCATTGATAAGTTGACCGGCCTGACCATATGTCCGATACATATGGTCTAGGCCATTTAGCATTCGTTCGTAACATAAGCATGATGTAAACATGGCAATGAATGAAAATAGAATGGCATGTTGTGGTATTGGAAACAAATAACAACTGAAAATGAATTCATAATCACTTTATTATTGCATTATTACATTCGGTAAGCTTAAGCATGTATGCCTGACTGTAGTCTTGTTGGACATTTTTAAGCTTTCAGGTTGATGAACGATGTTTTCAGGAATCCCCTGGCGACCAATTAGAATTAGTATTTTCCTTGGTCGCAAACGGCGATTGCGAAAAGACGGCATGGTCGCATCAGCCAAAATTTGGTCTCAAATGCGACCAATTTGGTCGCAATTTACAGGGTTTGACCTGCATGGGACCCAAATTAGTTGCAATGAGGACCTTGTAACTACATTTAACTTCTAATAAACAGTTGCAGCTTTTACTAGCTGTGCAAAATTTGTGTAATACTTTGTCTTTGTTCTATTTTTGCATACAAAGATTTAAAAAAAAAAAAAATATGGGCAAGCAGATTTTTGTCCGGACAAGTAAAATAAATATGCTACTTGTCCGGCGGACAAGTAAAATTATTTTCTTACTTCAAACGTTGATATTAGATGAGTTTGTAGCTGCTTGGAGCTTACATTAAAGGGGCATTGGACAAAATTTTGTTTGTGGATGATTAACACTTCTTATGCTAGAAAATAACAGTCAATTACCAGATATTGGGAAAATTTTGATCAAAACACATCTTCAAAAAAGTCAACAATTTTAATTTAATTTTATTTGTTGATTTTTGGTATGAGGCTATTCTCTTAACGTATTTATTGATGCTATACAACGAGAAAGAGCCACAGATTCGTTTGTAAATCATTCGTTTCACATCATAGATTGCAGAAAAATCAAAAGAAATTTTGGAATTTTCATTAGATCTCCTGAAAAAGCAAATTCTAGAAATTCAACTATATAGAGGGCAGTATTTATCGTTGTCGACAACGATAATTCAAAATCATAGAATATCTAAATATTTTGATATATAGGGTTTGAATTTGACAAAGAAACTTTGCATGCTGTCATTATTACCACTTATACTTCAAATGATGCAAAAATCTCAAAATGTTTTGGGAAAAGTTTGGGGATGATGTTGAACTTGTCCAATTGTCTGCCCCTTTAAAAGCCAGTCGAGTGGTAATGTCTTATGAAGTGATCCTTGTGAAGGAAATGTGCAATATGGTAATCTCTTGAATTATTTCAGTGGGTTCACTTTCAGACAAGTAGTAACTATTGTCTATAGACATGGTCACATTGGTAGCTCTGACTTGGGACAAATTACCAGAATGAAACATGTAGGCCGTCAGTAAGTTGGAACTACCCTGACAAAAGCTTGACGGTTCTAAACTTGTCCGACGGTGAACTCGTTAGAAACAATCTTGGTCACACTATTCTTGCAGTATTATACTTGAGTGACCCACCTGGGTGAGGATTGTTAGGAAATTTTGTAGCCCAAATATGTTTTGAATTATATTTTTCAAGGAGCTTGAATGATGTGTTAATAATAAAAAATTAATCATTATCAGATGAACCCAGTTCCTGCTAAGTTTTACAAGTGATTTTCTTTGCCATTGCAGGTCAGAAGATGGTAGTAGTGCGATGTGAAGGCATCAACATTTCTGGTTCCTTCTACAGGAACAAACGTAAGTGAACAGATCTATTTTTTTTTTAAATGATCACAATGCCTAAATTTGAATCTGGCCTCTGTATGGCAATTTTACCATAGATGCTTTCAAAAGTCTAAAATTGAGCACTTAGAAACTTGCAGGTGAATGACTTACTAGTTTTGTTGATTGCTATTCTAAACAACGGTAACTGGCCAGAACTGCTTGTTGTGAGTTGTCAGCTGCCATTTGAGTTTTGAAGCGGCCTCGTCAAGGGATAAGTCTATTTCCACAAGCTTCCACAGAAGATGACATTTCTTGAGTGTTTTGGAAGCGATGTGGTTTGACATCGCATTCTTGTAATAGTTGCATTGAAGGAATTGCCATTCCTCATTCTCTGCGAGCCTGTTACCCTTAAACTTCCCAGCATTGGAAGAATGCCAGTGTATACCTGGGTAAAGGGAGCACATGAAGGTACTACACATGAGGAGGTGCGGTGCATATGCCCTCTGCACCTCCCTTGCCTTGTAATAGTAAGAAAAGAGTGTTCCTGTGTCAATGATGCTTTATGATAACCTACATTGTTTGAAGTGAATGTGAGAAAATCTCTAACAATCTGAGACACAGGTGACAGTTGGCCAACTTTGTCGATGTAATGCAGAAAAACTGTACTCTAAATGATCAACTCTAAATTGCCTCTGAAAAGGCCTGGTGGATACAACCTTGCCAATACTTGAATAAATTGTGTGGTTTTTAAAGAAAATCTTTATTGTTCCAAATAGATATTTATTCAGAAAGTCAGGGTACTTAATTGATTAAATAAATGATCAATTTCAAAATACTATTTCTGTTGTCCCACTAAAAATCTAAATTTTTCTTTGCGATTTCAGTGAAGTACCTCCAATTCATGCGTAAGAGGATCAACACCAAACCATCTCGTGGTCCATACCATTTGAGGGCACCTAGCAGGATTTTCTGGAGAGTTGTACGAGGTAGGCAATATATGGTGTGTGTATTTAGAGGCCATCTATTTCTATAGACAACTTTTGCATATTCTGAAATGCAAAAATCTCGCTCGTATACATTATTTGATTATCATCCAGTCGATGATGTTTTATAACCTACATTGCTTGATGCAACATGAGAAATCAATTCAATAACTGAGACTGACTTTACCCTTTATGATAATGATTTGGAATCCCCCTTCTATCAACAATTGGTGAGATTTATTGAGGGGTTTAGCAAAAATTGTGTTTTAGCAAGTCTTAAATCATTTTGGATGGTGTTCTCTCTGGTCAACAAATTGAAGTTAGGTAACCTTGCATTTTGTATGTTTGCCACCTGTCCAATAGTTTAGCTTGGGGTGCCCCTATTTGCATCAAAATTAGACAAAATGTTGTCACAACCAGCCATTACAACCACTTCTATATTTATTAACAACCATTACAGGCATGTTGCCACACAAACAGCCACGTGGTGCAGCTGCTTTGGAGAGACTCAAGGTCTTTGATGGTATGCCTCCACCGTATGACAAGGTAAGACCAGGCCTTGCTAATAGTCTGTGGGAAAAACCTTGACTTTGGGCTTGACTGCACAATGGAGTCTGCACAATTGTTCTTGACTGATTCTTAATCCTTGAGACCCATAGATTCCAGAACTGAATGATGCAAAATCCGCATCATTGAGCATTTTGAGAAATCCAAGATGGCCTCCAAAATGGCATCCATAACATGTTACTAGTTAAATCTCGTTCAAAACCACACCAACATGTTCCTCTCATCACAAGGAAGCAGAATAAGTATACTTTTACCTATGTCTGAAATATGGTTCTGGAGTTATAGCCAAAAATGTAAAAGGTCGTATCAAAGGTCACGGAACTGGCCTTATGGGAGTCCCAAAATTTCAAAAGTCTCCGATTTTGTTCAAAATGGTCTCAAACTATTCGTCTTGCAAAACTGTCTGCACAAAGTAATAGTTTATAATTTTTCATAATTTAGTCATGGAATTGGAAATTCATGGGAAAAAAGTAAGTCGTGGAATTTAATTGTGCAGGAACCCTGTGTATACTATTCAATTGTGTTGTTGTTTGTAACTTTCATCCTGTTGTGTTGGCATCATGCACAGATGATGAGAGATCTTGTCAAATATTTAAAATCTTATCTTTCAGTGCTGTTTGAATGTTAGTAGATCATTGCACTGTAAACCACAGTTCCCAGAGTTCAGTGAAGAATACATTTTATTGACTTTTCGGATATAAATGTTGATTATCCTATCAATTAAAATACAATAGACCCAGAAATAATCCCTTATGTCATGGGGTAGGCTCTTATCAGGCCTTTTTGTGAATTAAAACTTTGGTTGTTTTTCCATTTTACAACACTTTTGAATCAGTTAAAAAAATCAGTTTATGTTAACCTGGACCAAGAGCTAGAACAACTTAAATGATTTCCGATACCGTCAATGTGTAGGAAAATTGAGCCTACTACTAAATAAAGGCATTGCTATATGGGTTAAGGTTTTCCTCCAGTCAATGATGTCTTTTATATAACCTACATTGTTTGATTTCCCATGAGAAATTACTTCATAACTGAGACTGGAACCAGAATTGGAAATATTTTGCAATGGAAATCATTTGCAATGGACCTAACAGAGGAAATGAATTAAATTGGAAGTGTAAGGTGATGAGTTTCATTAAATTCTGAGACTATTTTCTGGTAGCCATGTTCGTTCTTGACTTACAACTCGTTAGCCGTCACTGTTTGATGAATAGTATTTGTCATTTCACATTCGTAAGATGGGGAATCATGCCATGATAACAAAGGAGTCGATTGTTCTTGTTTCAGAAAAAGAAGTTCCGTGTTCCTAGCGCAATGAGAATACTTCGTCTCAAACCCGGACGCAAGGTAATTATGAACTATGCATATTTGTAAATCAAGATTTTTAAACATGGTTGACTGGTAGTTTGACGTAAGGGTGGTTTGATTTTTGCTTGGTGTCGGTGATGTATGCTTAAATTCAGCGGATCGAGTACTGAAAAGTGTGAGACCAAACTTTCAAACTGAGATGCAAAGCAACAATCATCAACCCACTTTCTACCTTCAAATAATTGAGCAATTTAAGTTTGATACATTTTTAAAACAACCCATGTATTGTATGGGCACAAGTCTAGGATAATTCAGTTAAGTTTCTATGGCCTATCAGAAATCATGCTACAAAATAATATTGCAGGAAACTGGATTGTTATTGAAAAATTGCCTTTTTATAAAACAATTTTTTATACAGCTTGACATCTAAATGTTTCTATATTCATCGAGTTGTGGTTTAAATATATAGATGAATATAAAAGTAGATCACCCTGAAGGTTTTTGTCACATGGAATGAGACCTGATCCCAAATGATCATTTACTTTCCGAGACTTATCAGCGGTCTATCTCAAATAACAAGTATTTGCACCGTAGGTCCGTTACTTTAGCAGGATTTGGTTAATTGCATCATTGCTGTAAACATTGATAATGATATGTTGAGTGGCATTCATAAATGTGATGACTCACACCGAAAAGGGGGACTTTGCGACAGAAAAACTTTTCAAGATACAGGTGAAAATAAGCAGCAAAAAATAAAGAAAATAATAAGAATTTCCAGCAGATTTTCTGTTGTAAAATTTGATCGCCTTGATCAATTTCAACATGTAAGGTGTCATTTTAAAGCTTGGAAAATGCTGCAACAGATGAAATGAAAAAAATCAAAATTGATATCATCTTCAAAGTCCCCCCGTTCGGTGTGAGTCATCACAAATGCCTTGATTTATCCAGTATGACAACATGGATATCTGAAATACCCCAATTTGAGCCTCAAGTTTAGTTAAAAGTGACAAAAGATGAAATTGATTTCAAATTTGCAACTATTATTTAAGTCATTAAATTTCCTACAAATCATGAAATTTTGAACGCAACAAATGCATACAATAAACAAGCGTCCCGTCTCACGCAGTACGAAAGACTTCTTTTTACGCAATCGCCGCGTCAAGCAACCAGTCAAGATACGCGCTGTGCATTTTCATTACAGATGCGTAGTCGCACACGCTCTCATCATACGCACCATGCAGATTTGATTTGTAGGAAGTTTAATGATTCCAATAATAGGTACAGGTGAAATTTGTGACTATCCCCACAGCTCATTTTATTGCTACCACATATTTTGTACTGTGTCAATGTTCAGAATGTTTCAACTTTCCCCACTACAACTTAACAAGTCATTGTTTGCGAAAATGTGTATTGTACAAAAATCCAATTTCCTAAAAACCTTGTGAATGTGACATCAATGCCATTTTTGTACCGATTGCTTTGCGAGGATGTATCTTAATTTCAAAGCTACAACAAGCATGTGGAGCTTCATACCTGCCAACTAGTAAGATTTAATCTGATTAAGTAAGATTTTTGAGGCTTATGACAGCAGAAAATCTTACTAAATAAGATTTCTGAATCTGTGAAGTTACATATCTTCGAGTGTGTAAAATCTACTTTTTAGTTAAATAATCTACTTTTTTGGTTGCAAAGTCTACTTTTACACATTTACAGGTTGGCAGGTATGAAATTGTATAGTTCAAACAGGTGTGTTATTACTTTTGTGTCTAAAATCTACTTTTTAGTTAAATAATCTACTTTTTTGGTTGCAAAGTCTACTTTTACACATTTACAGGTTGGCAGGTATGGAGCTTTTGTCCAAAATTGCAACAATTGTTTGCCAATTTAGTATGATTGCCACAGATATGTATCAATGATGTATGCTTAAATTCAGCGGATCGAGTACTAAAAGTGTGAGACCAACTTTACAACTGAGATACATTGTGCCAATCTGATGTGTGTTAGTTTCGATAAGTTTCCTCGTAGACAATCTAAACATTGATAATCAGCACTAATTTACCATGGAAAATATCAGAAAATTTCCCGAGATGTTGTTTTAAAAGTGTTGTATCAAGAAGGCGGCATCAAAATCATGTATAATCATTTAAGTACCGTATTTAAACACGGTACAGAGTTGTTCATTGCAAATCGGCAACGATGCATTCATGTGTTGGTTGATTTGCGATGAACAGCTCTGTAGCATGTTTTGAATACCGGGTACCTTTCAACAACGAAAATTTTCCTGAAAAGGTATTCAATTGAATTCTTGATGTTTTCAATTTTAACAGATAGGCCTAGTCATCTTTATAAAAATATTTTACTAGCAGAATCTAAAAAGTGCTAAATTATGAATGTTTGCTGCTTCGACATTTTCAATTGTTCCCAAGCATCAGGCTTTGCACATAAGTGCCTGACGTGTGATGAACAGTGCGCTGTAAATGCACTTCTGTAAACACTGTGCCATTCGTTATGCGTTCATTTGAATATCATTTGGTTCATCATGAATCAACAACGGTACGCACCTGTATCAGGAAATACAGTGAGTTGTTGAAATCTGGATGGAGATCAGTTATCAAATTAAATCTTTTCTAAATTTGATGGTTCATAATTGAGATCATCAAATTTAATCTTAAATAATCACTTCTGCATTGGTGTTTACTAAGTTATGATGTACGTCATCATTAATCATGTGCAAAAATGAAATTTAATGTGGCATGACACTTCCACTGGTGCCAACATTTGAATGACATTTTGTTGAAATGGCAGGATGTTATTATACACATTTTAAACATGTAGTCTAAAAACCCTTGATGTATCAATGATGTATGCTTAAATTCAGCGGATCGAGTACAAATAGTGTGAGACCAACTTTACAACTGAGATACATCAGTGTTTTTCTCTGACAGTTCATTCCCATTTTATAAAGTACAAATTTTAAAATTGGTAAACATTTAATTGTTTGGATATAGATTCAATGTGAACTAGTGAATTAGAGAGATTATTATTACCAAATTATAAAAAAATCCAGGTGCTTAATTTATCTCCATTTTTTGTCAATTTTTGTCGGTTTTTTTTTTATTAGTATTGCTACTTGGGTCGTCTCTCATCAGAAGTCGGCTGGAAGTACCATGGTATTGTCAAACAGCTTGAAAGGAAGCGCAAAGTCAAGGCTGCAATACGCTGGAACAAAACTAGGAAACTCCTTGTAAGTAATATGGGTTTTATTAACTAATAAAGGCCAGTTTGAAACTCAATTGGTCGTTCATTGACAACCCAAAACAGTCACTCGATGGAGCCATACAGTCAAATTTCCTTAAATGGCAAAGACTGAATTTTACATTTAGCTGTGGTCTTTAATCCCGTTTTGATCGCTAAATAGCGGGTATTTTTCAACAATTTAGGGATTACTTTTGGAGTTTAGCGATCAAAACGGGTTTAGCGACCATCGCTAAATGTTAGTGAAATCGGCCACAGAACTTGGATTGTTATCCTAATGTTGAGCATGATGTCAGTGATGATGATTTCACCAACTTCGAGTTGTGACTATGAGACAAAAACCTTTACATGCACTACCATCTGAGACATAAACATGCCTTTTAAAAGGGTACACTTATATCCATCATGCATTGAGGCACAATGTAGAAGACAAGCAGGTATGAAGTAGATGTCAAAATAATCTTGGTGCTCAACCTCGTGGCCTGTTACAAGATATGCATGCCCACTTCACCTCGGCCGTTGCAAAAATGGACGCACTCGCAAATACGAAAACGACCATATCTCTGTAACCACTATTTTGTTTGTTTTTCCAGCTCTTCTCAAACCTAGCTATGTGCAAAATGCCTAGATACCTACAACACAGGCAATGATTTTACCACATTTTATCTATTCCTGTACATTTCGCATAAAATTGTTGCCTATGTTGTAGATATAGGTATATTATATTTTTAGATTTCATGTATGTTGTACAAACATCCCAGGGAATATTTTCCAATGAAAAAATTCTTGGATTTTCTTGTTCCACAAGGTCAAATTAAATATTTCCAGGTCATTATGCTTTAAACTACTCTTACATGAAAATCTATGTCAAATTTGGAATGCTTGTGCCATTAGCTTTAAAAAGACACCAATTTCAACAAAATTGGTTCAGTGGTTACAGAGATATGGTCGTTTTCGTATTTGCGGGTGCGTCCATTTAAACGAAAATCGGCAAAATAGGATGTGTCGAAGCGTGAAACCGTATACATGTCCGAATGAGCTTGTTTTTGACATTTTGGCTTTTTATGTTAAAATTACTCCACATAACAAATTTGAGCAAATTTGAAGGAGGTGAGGTGTAATGCATTGGGTGAATTGACACGGAATGACCCTCTTGTAGGAAATCCTATTTAAAAAAAATTGTACTGTGCAAAAGGATCCTGGTCCTGGACAAATTGAAAAATTAAATCTTGAGTTCTTCAGTCACTTTCCTACTTTTTCAAAAACATTTGAGTGGCATCATTGATTTATCGCATTTAACACACTCTGGCCTAACCTTAAATATTAAAGATGTTTACTGCATTACTTGGTCAAGTTTTTTTCCCAATGTTGCGCATGATGTCAATGATGATGATTTCACCAACTTCGAGTTGCGGCCATGAGACAACAACCTTACATGCACTACCATCTGAGACATATCATGCTTTTAGGGAATTTTCTGGCACACTCTTGTGAACTTGCTCTTAGGCTGCGGTCACATAGAAGTATACTGTATTAGCTATACACTGTTCGATTGTTAATCAGGCTAAGCAAGCTATCATTTTTTCGAATAGTGCCCTCTTATGTGACCCGGTAGAATCAAATTCACATGTTCGATTGAATCTATACGCGTGCCCAAGTAAAATCGTGCACCGTATACCCGAATAGTATAGTTCTATGTGATCGCAGCCTAAGGCACATATTTGTCACAAGATGCCCACCATTGAAGAACTAGAATTTGACAGTGCATTTTCATATTCAACATGTAGTTGTCACCTAAATTTGACCAAACACTTGTTTTTGCAAACCAGCAAAGTCCTGCGAGTAGCATCCATCCCTCGGCCCAATTAACCGCCACTCAAGAGGAAAGTAAAGTCTTGCCCACACCCAGACAGATATTTTCAAACTTGGCCATGTGCATTTGAACTTAACATGCACTTCATAACTGTTTCACATTTCCCCAAGAATCTGTAATGGTGAAATAACCACAAGATACACTGTTTAATTTTATCATCAGTGACAGTTATCATTTGTAGGTAGGGGTGAAAATTTATGCAAATTCCATATTTTTTTTACTCCTTAGTAAAACTGCTCCATCAATCCTTTTTTGCAAAATTGTTTTTGATAGTCGAAGTTGTGCCAAAACAAATGTCTGTTGTGGGTTTCTCTGACAAACCCCTCCAACCTACGATCCTAAATTCAATCTTGAGTTCTTCAGTCACTTCTACTTTTTCACAAAAGCATTGAGTGGCATCATTGATTTATGGCATTTAATACTCTGGCCCAACCTTTAATATTAAGGATGTTTGACTCGGGTCAAGGTGTGTTTTTTCCAATGTTGCGCATGATGTCAGTGATGATGATTTCACCAACTTCGAGTTGTGACTATGAGACAAAAACCTTTACATGCACTACCATCTGAGACATATCATGCTTTACGGAAATTTTTCAGGCACACTTATCAAATTGCTTCTAGACACATTTGTCAGAAGATGCCCCATCGAAGAACTAGAATTAGACGGTGCATGAAGTGTGTTTTCATATTCAATATGTTCATGTACTTGTCATTAAGTTTGACCAAAAGATTGCTTATGCAAACCATCAAAGTCGTCCGAGTAGCATCCATCCCTCTGCCCAATTAACCCGCCACTCAAGAGGAAAGTAACGTCTTGCCCACACCCAGACAGATATTTTATAAAACTAAATTGGCCATGTGCATTTGAACATGCACTTCATGATTGTTTTTCACAAAATATAAAGAATATGTAACGGTGAAATACAACAAGATACACTCTATTAAATTTTATCATCAGTAATCATTTGTAGGTATGAAGTGAAAATTTATGTAAATTCCATATTTTACTCCCGAGTAAAATTGCTCTGTCAGTCATGTTTTCTTGAATCATTGTCAAAATTAAAATAACCTTAACTTGCTGAAGATTCTGTTTTGATAGTCAAGCTCAAGCTAAAACAATTGTCTGGTGTGGGTTTCTCTGACAAACCCCTCCAACCTACGGCTCGTCCTGATACCAAAGTTGAGCACAAACAAAATGTTTTATAAGATATTTTATCTATAAGTATGACTAATAGTTGCTGCAGATTGTGATGTTAATGTTAAACTTTAGCAGTTGAAGTAGGTCTCTTACGGTTTCACATCAAATGTCAGATACGATGGATGGAGTTTGAATATGGTCCCAAAATAAAACACTTTGCAGCTCAGGCGACCCATTTGTTGGTGTTTTTTTAA
>JXSR01S043599.1:0-18370 GCA_000969725.1 Ophiothrix spiculata | reverse complement strand
GGGGGGGGACAATTTCTTCAAATATGCACACGTTTAATGTTTATAAACCCATAGCTATAAGCTCTATTTGATGAAAAACAATCGACGGTACTCCCAAAGACATAGGGTAATTATGGGTGTGGGAGGCTAATAGTTGCCAACAGTATCACGGAGGATGAATATAGGAGATGACACTTCGTTAAAACCGTGGCTCCAATTTGTTTTTTAATTTCTGCGTCCCAGATATTTTAGAGGGCAGTATGATGTTTAAATTTACGGTGGTTGTCGATGCTCTGCTCTTTATTATTTGGTGGTATTTCATGAGGTGGGTCAAAAATGTGTTACATGGTCAAAATGGTCAAAAAAACAATTGTTTGATATGATGTTAATATTATTGATCTCTTTTCTTTCAAGTAACTTTTTAGCCAAATATCACTTTTGTTTTGGCATAATGAGCTGAATAATGGTTAATTACTCCATAGACGGCAATGCAAACTGTAATTTTCAAACGTGTTTTTCTCAAAATTGCCTGTTTTTACTAAAGCAAGTCATAAATTGGAATGATTAATGGTACACAGTTCATTTTTTCAGGATATGTTTTGAACACTGTATTAGTTACTTTGATGCATTAAACTTGAAACAGACCCCTTAGGGTCTTGGTGTTGATGACCTTCAATTGATTAGAGGCGGGCTATACAATGGGATAAAAATGGCGATGTTTCAAATCTTTCTGTCCCAATTCTTATTTGATGCAGCTTGATCCCCTGAACATTTTGACACCAAATTTGTCAAAATCGGACAAAAAATGAGCAGGTGCTGCCCAAAAAACTGATCGAGGGGTGGAGGGGGTCTGAGAAAGGTCTAAAAATGATGAATTCGCCAATTACTGTAATTATATACCAAATTTTAACCATGTAAGTGACTATCTGTATGTATTTGAGGTCACAGAATCCATTTGTGAATGTTCCAGCAGTGTCAAACCTTCCAAAATGGCGATATTATCTCAATTTGGGTATCTACCGCATCCGTAGGCACCGCATCCTTAGGCACCACCACCCTTGTACTGCCAAGTTCAAACAATTGTCTCTCTTTAATTATGTAACCCATGAAAGCCAAATTACTGCCACAAATAGCAGAGAGTGTAAGCTATCAACTGATACATTAAACAAGTCAATAGGCTACGGAATAGTGAATTTATATCAAATTAAGTTCGAGAACCCTCGAAAAAATGTAACAACACCACCTTTTTAGCATACCCACCTAATGAAATGCCACCATTTTTCTAAATTTAATTTTCAAGATTATTTTTAATTATTCCATAAATATGTAGACATCAATTTAATTTATATTAAAAAATTAATTCACAAACATTATGGCCTTGCCGGGACTCGAACCCATACCAATCTGTTCTTCTCTCGGACGTAATTACAATAGCGCTACCGTCTGCGCCACTGAGCCAGTTGATACTAATGGATTGACTAATTACCTATATACGTACACAATACCGCGGCAACCTTTGATCAACCTGAAAATCTATACATTTCGACAATGAAAAGGGGAAAGTTGTATGATTTAGAGATGTAGACCTGTTTATAATTTTTCAATCAATTGCTTTGGTGTTTTACACAAAATTTCGTGAATTTTACGTTTAGTTGGTCACTTCCGCTGTGTTTATGTTGTTTAACAATTGATATTTGTGCCCTCTTTAAAATCGCGGACGACGTTTTTGTTTGTTGAATCGCCATGTTTTGAGCCATGGTCTTTTGATGGTTTCTTTAATCATTCGTTTTTCTCGCATCAAAATTACATAAAGTAATGGATCTGTAAAATGTCTGAAATGTCAGGGGCCTGACAGTATGTCAAAATACGTCATCAACTCTAGGACCAGAGTACTGTTGTATATATAGTGAACAGTCACTTCTAGCAGTTAAATAAATTGAAGACTTGAAGACTTGAAGATGCTATGAAGTTACAAGATACACGCATAAATGATAAGTCTGTTTCTATAATATGTCTAGGTATCCAAAAACATTTATTATACATGTACATCTATTTACATGTCACCATTGGATCAAGGTACAATTCATGACAATAGAAAACATATCTGAACCCTTATTTTGTCTAGACCCGAATCTGCAATTTCTTACTCCATTTACTTGATGTTAGCTTACTTAATAATGTCTTTGGTACGCGACATCAGATAGCCTCTTTTATTCGTACAGAATAAAGCGCATTATCCAGATAACAACCGCAATAGCGAACAAGTGGCTGCTTTTATCTGCTTTTTTTTTTTTTAATATGAGGAACATTTCTGGAAAATTCGTAGCGAGTTCATTTTTCAGCGCGCCTCGGTCGTCTCATTAACACAAATTGTCATAGTAAGAGTGTAAAGTTCTTGTCAACGTACACGTATAACTTCGAACTTGTAATGTCTGGCCGCCTATATAAAATGGGGATGTTTCTTTTTCTGCTGCTGGGTCCTATCTGCTAAGGGCCGCCTCAAAACTCAACCGGCGGTTGTCTGCCGGATCTGACCGGTAATCGGAATAAATAATAGCCATCCGCCCAAAACCCCCCAGAACCAGCAGACAACCGCCGCGCCGGTTGAATTTTGAAGCGGTCCCTAAAGCTTGTGACCAAACGTCGACTGTCTCTTCAAACGTTAGTGCTTACATCCTAGTATTTCAACTTTCAAAGCAAAATATGTAGCATGTTTCGTTATAGGCGTAAAACGTACGATCTGTGCAGTAATAGGCGCTGGGAACGTTGTTCTTACTTCTGAAGAGCGATCTGTATTGCCTGCAAAAACCTGAAGAAAAATAAAAATTCAATACATAAATGCCAGTATGACGCATACGAATATTTTCGTGCAGTTATTTTATTCGCTAATAGTACACTAAATGACATCATATTTTGCACTACCAAAACGGCCTATAAATTTCTTGTTGATTATTGCTGGTAAATCAAACACTTGATTTGGCATTCAGGGTATTATGCCAAATCTTATGAGTGTGCGAATTCATGCAGCGGTTAAACCCAAGCCATAAAATATTCGTTTACGCTTACGCAAACATTCAAATTACAACCAATTTTGTGTTATATTTCCTACCATATCAACTCCATTTCCATCTTTAATGAAGACCTCTGGATCGCTGGTAGTTTTTGAGAATGTTGATATCTTGAATGACGTCACCCAATCAATATTCATAGGAGTGACTTGAGTTGACCCTAAACTATGTCCACCGTCTCCCTGTGTGATAACACCCGATACAATAGATTGAGATCCAATATCAACCTGTAGCCATGGCGCTGTATCAGCTTCTGTGGGAGCCCAAGGTACTCCAGCCCGGTTTAATCTTCCAAGATGGGCACGCCAGATACCTCCCCATTTCCATAGTTGAGATGATGCTGTCATCTTATCGTTAGGTATTGTATTATCTTCAACGCCGAGTTTTTCAGATCCGGTACATACTAAGAAAATGATTGAAAAATGTAAATTTTAACGGTTTGTTTAAAATGAAATTTAAAATTAGAAAAGTAGAAAAACGTGAGTTTGTCAAAATTGATTAATTTGCATAAAACAAAATGGCTGCCAAAACAGGTAGTGGCAATTGATATTTGGTCAAATCTTTTGCCATTCCAACGTGTTCCTTTCATCATAAGGAAACAGGAAAAGTAAAGTTTTACCCATCTTTGATGTATGGTTCCTGGTTAATCCAAAACCGTAAAAGGTCATAATAGGGGGTCACGTTCTATTTTTTTTCTAAAATATACTTTTTCCAGGGAGTCATCTTATATGCTGGACTTGGGTCATTGTCATAATCATGTGTCTTGTATGTATATTATCTGATGTTAGAATTACATTCAATAACAAACTTGATTTTAGTTACTGCTCCATGTATACAAAAGTTTCAATAAGCTTGCAATATCGTCAGTAACACTTATCTTATAAACTGTTAGAAATAGTTTAAGTATATTTACGAACACTTAAAGACTGTTCCGTAAACTAAAAACACATTCATCCACCCTCACACTCCTACCCCTTACCCCAACACACTCTCACCATGGAAGTAGTAGATACTTCCATGCTCCCACCAACACATACCCCTACCAACACCTACACAGCCCCACAGCCACATCCATGCATGCGCACATATAGCAAAATAATCATCGAAACAAATTTACGGACACTAAAAATGTGTCCGGCAGCAGCAGAATTGCCAGACACGCGTCCGGAAACTTTTGCTGTCAGAAATTTGCTGTGTCCGTAAATTTGTTTCGATGATTGTTTCACTATATGTGGGCATGCATTGATGTAGGTCTGTAGGGCTGGTAGACAGATGTATTGGTAAGACCGTAAGAGGGGGTGGTGGGATGTGTATGTGGTTATGTGGGTGGATAGTGCAGTCTTTTACTTACAACGTGTCCTTATCTTTATTTAAACTAGTTTTGGAAAAATTAGGACTTGGTTCGTTAGTCACGTTCTCGTATTCACCACTACTGATAACATACCTGGCATTATTGCGTGAATTGAATATGCTCGTGTTGGATTCGAAAAAGTTCCCGATGCATCAACCGTATCTCCAACATTTAAGCTATTTGGCTGGCTGGTTGAAAACTTCAACAGGGCAACGTCACTGTCCCCTGCATGTCCCAGAACAGTATGTTTAACTCCAGGAGAAGTCCATGCAATACCAATGACATCACCACCCATCACAGCAATTCTTTTATCATCGGGAACCTCATATAAAATTTCTTTTTCCTCGCCAGCTGCTGGAATGTCATTGATTCCGATAATTTTATAATTATTGCTGTTAACATGTCTAAACACTAGCGCTCTAAATGGTGCAGAAAATGCAGAAAAATACCGCCAATGTGACACAACTCCATTACATGGAAATGCAAATGGCGTCACCCATATTTGTACAACATTTGCATTGCCCTTAAAGGTTCGATCGTTTGCTGCCCAACCAACTGTAGTTTCGCTGCAACCCTCTGTTAAAAGAAAGACAAATACATTCAGCATGTTGAGTTAAAGAAAGAATAATACATTGAGTACGAACGGGCTCATTTAAAACTCTAAACTTTACTTTGTACTTTTTTTTATATACATACCTACCAAACATTAATAGGGGAGCGTGGCCAAGTGGTCACAGCACAGGATTCGTAATATGAAGGTCCTAGGTTCAAGCACCCGTTGGCTCACTTCCCTGTTTTCTTAAGCTTGTCTTTTCTCCATTGTAAAGGCATTGGTACACTGTCTGAATGCTTCATCTTGGTTGATGTGTACAGAAGCTAATCTACAACTATTACAGAATATTGCAAATGTCCTGATACAGAACATGAATGTTTATACCGGTGCGCATGACTGCAAATGAAATGAAGAAGTCAGCCATTGTTCATGTAGATGAACATGATGAATGTTTATGTTTCATCCATCAACAACATTGAGAAAATGTACTGAAAGATAATAAAATGTAGGATGCATCCGAGGGTGTAGTTAAAATCATTTGACACTTAATTTTGTATTACGCCTCGGCAGTCCTGATGTCATGTTACATTCTGGTATGTATCTGTACAGTTTGACTTCCATCTCATTTCCTAGCAAAGTATCTCAAAACCGTTCGTCTTATTTGACTCAAATTTTCCCATTACGACCATTCTGTTCGTCTTTCTGCAACAATTGCATATCAATCTCAATCAGAGCAACTTTATTCATATTTTGGTATCACCTTGACAAATTTTCAACCAAAATGAAATTAAATTTAAAAATGGTTGAAAACCCGGAAAATGCAACATATTATGGTTTTGTAGTGGTTTTCCAACTGCGTAAAAAAGACGCATTTGTTTACAAATGAATAGATGTGCGCTTCAAAAAACTTTGTTGCGCACAAAGTTGTTTGAAGCAACATGTATTCATTTGTATTCTGAGCAGAATATAGATTGGCATGATCGAGTTAGCAAAAAATTGACATCATACTCTGCACATACTATATACGCAAAACCAAAATGCACAGAGAAAATGTAAACTCCGGGTGCAATCTACATCTTTGAATTCAAAAAATGTGCATATAAGCTCATATACTCAATGTGTTTTCGCTTTGCAATTGCATTGGGAAATCAATTGTGTTTGATTTATCATTTTGAAGATGTAGCGCAGAGTTTAGTAAAATATAGATCTTCGGCGGAGCACCCTCTTAAAAATAAAATCATTACGTACCATAACACCCAATGACTTCAAATCTCAAACAGCAATAAAGACTTTGTGTTCCACTACCCGCTAAACAAGTCTCTTTGACCGGTTCCAGACGAACATACTGTGCCTTTATTCTGTTGGCAAAAGAAATTGTGCGAACTTCGGAAGCGCTGTTACTTGTAAGAGCACTGAAAACCTATTGGATGCCAAGAAAATATCACGAATAAATAATATATAGCATACATAATATATAACATCTTAGCTCAACTTTTGGAACTCTTGTTCGTAATTTCCTAGACATGAACGCATTTAACTGACTACTTCTTAGTTTTCCTGGTAAATTTATAAAAAAATATATTCTACAATAGTAAGGCCAATGTTAACGAAATCCTAAGTTATACGTCGTCAAAGAACCCCATATCTATATCAGTATGACATTTTATAGGAGAGACAATTTTATGATTCAGTTTCGTGTACTTATTATTTCCCAATAGTCCCTTTTTATAAAAATTATTTTAGTTTAAATTAACACCTTTGAAAATAAAATGGGGCAATCTACACGGAGTGCTGATCCAGATGCAAACGCATCTCGGAGATGCGCATCTCAGGGATCCGCATCTTCGTAGACCGCTTGCCCGTGCGCGTACACTGAGTGCTGTGCAGCAGAACCGGATCTGACGCCCATATAGCTACAGTCTTCTGCAAAGCGGTTTACGAAGATGCGTTTTCATCTGGATTTGCACTCCCGTGAAGATTGCCCCGATGTGGGTTTTAAATATATTGTAGTTTCATACAGATTATCACTATTATTTTAAAATGTCAGGTATGGCCTTTTGCACTCACAAGACGAAAAGTTTTAAAAAGAATTAAAGAAAAAAGTAAACTGACCTTAGGTTCATTTTGGTCATTCTTGATATAGTAACGATTTCCATCTTCTAAAGCAGTAGCAATCTTTAATGACCGAATATAATATCCATTAGAGCCTTGGATAATAATACTGGTAACTGTCCTTTCTTTACCAAGATTGACTTGGATCCAAGGGCTATTGTCTCCTACGTCAGATGACCAGAAATTAGTCGCCACAGGATAGTTGAGACGACCGTATTTAGCCTCTCTTTGTTGACCGTTGAACGTGAAATATGACGATGCAGTCAGACTACTGTCAGGAATCTCGTTGCTTTCCATGCCCATAGCCTGGCAAACTGTTTGAGAAATACAAAAGATTTTAAAACTTGGATCAATCCACTGAGTGCGATTTGTATATAATTTAGTGTCAGCCTTGTGTTGAGAAGTGCTTATGACTACTCGTGGTATAAGTCAATACAAAGTTGTAGAGTACACGGTGTTTTCTGGAAATTTAAATTAAGCGACGAAATGAAATAAGAACATAGACCATTAACTATCTTGGTTACCAGAATTAAGGGATAGAGCTCAACGGTTTTGAAAATTTGCTCGACTGTGTTAAACATTGTAGGAGTGCAGGACTTTATTTGATAAATGATATAAACAATACATTAAGGAAATATTTTTTCTCTCAAAGCGATGTCTTCGAATCATACTTTATTGAAATTATAACCAGTATAATTTAATAACAACCCAATTGTTAGGGCTTTACATTAGCCCCATCATCGTAGCATAAATGATTTTAACAATCAACTTGTAACAATTATAAGTAAATTTACACTTGAAAATAAGCATTTGTATTTACTAGGCGATATTAACATCAAAGTATTTAAAAATATAGAAAATTATATTGATGATTTGATAAATATCGTGTTCTTATTCATTCTATCCACAAATTGTCAGGCCAACGCACATCACTAATAAAAGTGAAACATTAATAGATAACATATTTACCAATGATACTAAAATACTAATGTAAGTGGTATTATAATGTTAGACACAATTGACCACTTATGCACTTTCTTTGAATATACATATATTGTGTTGCGTTGTACCAAAATATTCACTAAAACTAATAGTTTCATGGTATATCGAGAATTTTACAGATACATAAATTATGCAATTACGACGTTTTCATGCTTACCTAGTTTGCAACCGAGAAATTCCAAGCGTAAACTACACGCGGTACCACAGGCTACTATTTTGAATGTAATGATATCAGTATAAATAATGGGATCCAATAGATGTTGTACTGCTGAATTGGTATCAGTATTACCAACAAAGTCCTGCAAATGTGTGCAAATATGTTACATGAACATTCTCATCACAATGGAAGATATTCTGTACTAAACATGTGCATGAAATTGAATACGTCATTACAAGAAAACCCCAACTCAACCAAAATTGTTTTTGAGTTATACTAAAAAAAACTGAATCTCTTTTCATATATAGGAGTTGCTCAACCAGAAAATTAATTGTCCTAAGGAACTTCAATAACTTAAACAATTTGACAACATATAGGTTAATATTATTTGCGTTTCCATGCCAACATTAGAGGAGATTATAATCGTTTAAGTCGGGGTTTTCTTGTGATGTCATAACACAATATGTATGTTTCTCGAGTAAAAGATGAAATAAACAGCAGAGAATGTAGTGAAACGTAGAAATAATCAGCAACTTAGTGGTACCGAAGATGTTTAAAGGCTTATGCCACCATATAAGGTGATTTGTGGTTGTGATTTTAAAGGTCCAAGCTCAAATAGTTTATCATTGGGGCACCAGAAGTCACCATGTACTCATATATCGCAAACTGGATCACCACTGTTGTGGAACCCCGTATTATGCTACTCTATCTATACCAATAAAAAATTATACAATAGGTCTATCATTTTGGGAACATGGCACTACAATGTTCGTCTAAGAAAACCCAAAATCCTCGGATTTTGACCATATTTGCCTGCATAAGTCCAGTTAGAATGCAGAGTTTGGTTAATCTTTTATACCACCGAAAGCCTGCTATGGTAGGAATGATTTGGTGGGAATAACTCAGTTTGACCAAAATGGTGGAGTTGGGCTGTTTTTGTACTGGCGTAAATTATTTTAACTAACCACTTTTCAGAGCGCAGTACAATTCCATTGCAATAATAACTAGTTAGAGTTTTAGTTTTAGGTCGGTAAACTACTTGAAATAGCCAGTGTCATCATCAGTGCTAATTATAAACTGACTGTTTACCCGATAGTAGTCATACAAAGTTGGAAGTGGTTAAACAGTATTTTGATAGGTAATGATAATAATAAAAACGGTTTTAAAATATAGCATGTTTATATGGCACGAAATTTAAGTATAAAAGCTTATGATTAGTGTGTGGGCAGGGGTGGGCCTGTAGACGAACTAACATGGACACTAAGATAAGGTAACAAAACCTATGACTAGCCTTAGCATCGCCAGAATGGTCAACGTAATCCACCGTGCCACCTTGTTCATCCCTGTACGATAGTTTATATTTAGTCACCCAACCTGCAGTTCCAACACCACCTTTTGTTATGGTTCCAACAATGTTTAGCTTATTTGAGAATTGAACCTTGACCCAAGCTGATGAATCGGACGTCGCTGCAGTCCAGCCCTGTGCATCTGATATTCGAACCTTCGCAGTATTACTCGTTTCTGAAGACACTGCAATTTGACTGTCAAGAATACCTCCAGATTCCATCCCGAGAGCACTTTTGCATACTGGCAAATGAGAAAAAAATTCCATTAAGTGACAGTACATAATGACTTAAGCGGGACTTTATCATTTCTAGATATTCTAGAAATACTTCACACCCCATAATACGTAGTCCTCTACAAATGTATCCTTTTCCTGAGAACTTACCAATATATCTCCTTCATGTTTCTAGAAAAGGGTTTTTATTCTCTGCTCGTATCGCCGTAGTTTTAAACATTTTGTGTTGATGGACGCACACCACTCAGATTTGAACACCGCTTAAAAATTAGCATATGTGAGAATACGTCGATATGAAAGCACATGAGTCGTTGCCGTCCTCTAGATTAAAGACTTCAAACAAAACGCGAACAACGGTTTCTGGAAAATTGCACTTTGCTCATGTTTGTTTGGAAAATATCAGCCTGGTTAACAGTTTCCCTTAGTTTTCTGTTTTTTGTGAAATTTGTGAACAGATTTAGGTCCGTATGCACAAAGCAAGACTAACTTTAGTCCCGGACTAAGTGAAATTTTATTTCTTGAAAATAATACATTTTTTTGGAATCTTATAATAAATTATGTCCTTGCATTGGGATGTATGCTGAAATGACTATAATTTGTCTATTTTGTCTGTTTTGGAACATTTGAATTTTTTCCAAAAAGAACAAAAATTGGTTTAGTCCAGGACTAACTAAGTTAGTCCCGGACTAAACCATTTATTTGTTCTAAAAATAATTGTAATGTTCTAAAATAGCCAAATTAATCAAATATTAAAATTTTCAGTCTAAATCTTTAAACAAAAACATAAATTATCGCTAAATTCCCCCCAAAATGTGTGATTTTCCCCAATTTCAAATTTCACTTAGTCCGGGACTAAAGTTAGTCCTGCTTTGTGCATACGGACCTTAGTGTCTAAATAAATGTTTTGCCGAGCGTTAGATAATAGACACTCTGGTCCAGATCTGGTCCTATCATGGCCACCTAGCAGAAAACTAACACTATATATGCATTTTTTGGCTCTTTAAAGTCACCCAGACCAATATCTCTAAAGAATCCAACGTAATTTAATTTTTGAGTCTGAACTCGGATTAAAAACAAAAATAAACCAAAATGATTAATATTTACATCTTAAAAAAAATTATTTCTGTCATAAAGCAAAGATTGAATGTTAATCTTTTAAAGGACTAAAACGAAAAAAAAAAATCGGCATATTGACCAATTTCGTCGATTATAATGTACCACGTGCCTGTGATTTCGATATCAGCGCTATTATAGACGTTTGGTCTCATTACTATGCACGTTTTGTCAACAACATGTTCTGTAGTGGAAATTCTCTCGTATTTTAAGTTCGATTAAAGTGAAAAAAAATTATATCCAGACCCATGCATGAGAAGATGCACTAATTCTTAACAACTTTTGGCTGGTGGTATCATAGACTCACTGACAGAGATAGCAAAAATGGCATTTGAAATAATCTTAGTAATTTTAAAATTGCTAGTAATTCTCACCTGGTATTTTAAATCTGTAATTCTAATCCCGTGAATTTAAATGGTAAGGTGAGGAAACCAGTCGCTTTTTATCGACTTTGTGTGTTCAGATAGGTAATCGTCATTGGTACGTTAGTACTAAAAACGAGATACGTATCAATTCTGTCGATTGGAAGGTATCGCATCGTGGCATTGATGTAGTTGTAAATTAGCAAAGCACCACTCAAGGTCTTACCATCTGATATATGGCATCGTCTTCCTGTAAATCCGTCGGGACAGATACACACGAAGCCATCTTCATTAGCACAAGTGGGCTTACATACACCTTTGTTTTCACAAGCTTGTCGTGCACACTGTGATAGTAAAAGATGCATTTAGAAACATAAGGAGCTATGACAGGAGGAACTAAATGGTATTGAATTCAGCTTACGCTACAGGAATATTACTAATATCGTGTCTAGTTTCATTTTTGAGGTAAAATTCATGAAAATTGAATATTGTTGACACCAGGATAAAAAGAAAGAATTCTTTAGGCTAATAGCCAAGGATAACCCAAGAAAGCCTCTAATGAAGCTTATTTCCATTGGGGTCCTAGATCTTTCTTAATATTCAGTTTTTAGTACAGGAGGAAAACCGGAGGACCCGGAGAAAAACCTGCGGAAGCGAGCATGGACTGAAAACCAAATGCACATAAGGCGCCGGGCGCGGGACTCGAACCCGGGACCTCATTGGTGCAAAGCGAGGGAAATACCGCTACACTAACCCGCTTCCCCGGGTCTATGAGGAGTAAGGTTTGTGTCAGAATACTCTTAAAAGTAACAATCAGTAATAATATTTCTGCAATAATATTGGAAAGTAAAATGAAAATACATCATCCATAGATTTAAATAATTTCTGACTCTCTTTCACAATGCTCCGAAAGAATGCTGACAAGCTTGTCAAAAATGTAAGGAATTCAAATTTTATGGGATACTTCCTCCACGCACAGAGTTACCTTGTCATAGTTGTTTCGTTTTATGACTCGGGCTAGTTTTGCAAAATTATGTCTTTACTATAATTATTTTACATACCTTAGAAACAAAGGTGCATGTACTAACCTTGTCGGTTACCACAGTCTATATCATCCTTATTCATCCTTTTAATTACTTTTAAAATGAAGCGGTAATTTATGAAATAAAGTACGATTTGAACGGATCGGACTTGACACCAAGATCAAAAGGAGCTATGAGGAGTAAGATATTCTTTTTACGAAGGAACATTGAATGAACATATTTGTGGCAGAATACTCTTAGAAGTAACAGACATTAATAACTATTAATAATATTTCTGCTATATTCTTGGAAAGGTCAAGGCTCATAGATAAATTGTTGCGCTTTTTGTACGTACCTCTGTTGTAGTTTCATAATGCTTCCATGTTGCTATTGTGGTCACATCAGATGTGTGCTCATGTTTAGTGCCATTATTCAGCTGACATTGCCGTGTCGTCTGATCCCAGTTAAATGACATACACTTGACATTAGACAGACAGCCTATTGCACAATGTGACGACGTTGAAGCACTAAACTCTTCCAAGATGTGATTATCTAATCTTTCTGTATTGTGTATCGAATACCATTCTTGTTTACATGATGATGTTTCGGCTTATGAAAAGAGGAAAACAGAATCGGGGTCGTATTAAATAAAACCTCCAGACAGACTGGAAAATCAATGAATGTTTAAAGGTGTAGGATCCTATTTCAACATGTGTATTTTTTACTTTTAATTAATTGACCATGATTTCGGAAATGCATTTTTTAAGGTTTAACCCTTAGGGTTTTCCTTGTTAACTCTTGTTAAGATAAGGGTACTTTTTGAAAGGATGGGTCGCAAAGATTTAGTGATGGCTAAATCAAAACCAATTTTTACAGTGGCGTTTCCAGAATTGTTTGCAAGGGTGGGCAAAAGGTTGAAAATTTCCTCCTGGAAGACACAAAAAGTACACTCTAATTTTTCCCTTAATTTTTAAACTGGCAAGCCAAGCAAACAAACAAATAAACACAATTTAAAAGCACAAGCATATGATAAAAACACCTTTCATAATTATTATTTAAACGCATTTATTAAAACAAAATATCGTGGTTTTTTTTAACACAGCTTCACTTTTCCTTCTTTATTTCATCATTTCTCTCCAATTTGTTCAAGGGTGGTGCCCACTTCTCCAGCACCTTTTCTCAAATCGTTAAATTTATGAGCACTCATGTGGAAAGTTCAATTTACTGTAACCTTTATGAAACATGGCGCTAGCTGCGCTCGCAATGGCATGTTAAATTAAAAAACCTTTAATTTGTGTTGATTAGCAATTCATTTAATTAAGAAATGTACTGATGATACTATACTTATATTGATTGTAGCAGCAGTAGAAATGAATATCGCGTCACAGTGCATGTTCAAGTTGCTGTCTCATTCTATATAACAATTAAAGAGGCGGTTTATTTTTCTAAAACGTGTTGTGGCAGATTCTTATAGATCAATGACTTGTGTATGATCCTGACAAAAACAAATCATTGAAAAAAATGCATGGGGTTTAAATTCAGATAAATAAACAAACAATGCTTAATAATTCTCTTAAAATATTAAGAGTCTGAGCTGACTTGATTGAATCTGGCAGTTGGTTCCACAGGCGTGGTGCATAGCAAGAAAATGCGCTAGCGGTCAGCAAACATGGCAAAAGTAACATGATGAGTTTATCTTAATTTTGCAGTCAAATATGGACACCATACGACCTAGCACTACAATCGGGCTCGACTGATTTGGTTTACTGACAAGAGAGGCCCGCCAGTGGCTTTCACTGTTCTATGTAGAGCCTAAGTTAGTGAACTATATAGGTGAGGGTTGCAAGTGCGACTACATACGACCATATTGATATTAGCATACAAAACATGCCCAGTTTTTGCATTTGGGTATTGATAAAGTACATTAAAGCCAAATGAAAATGAAAAATTAAAACGAACACATTTTGCAAAAATATCAAAATTCGCAAGATATGCGGTTCTGAAGTTGATACTTGACAACTTTCAGCACTTAAAAAAACAAATTAGTGAGAAAATGTTTGGGCGAATCACCAACATTAGAGTTTATTTAATATAGTTAACAATTATGAAAGTAAGTGGGAATTAGTGACTTATTTTGCTATACAGCATGTGGATTAGGAGCTCCTTATCCCTCGGCTCATCCTCCACCAATTTGGCTAATTATGTAGTACATCATACAGTTTTCATTTTATCATAATATATTTATTCCTTCTTATATGATACCAAATTTATCAATGTTCGATGAAAAACATAGTGAAGTTAGGAAATCTGTTACTTCACCGCTTCATTTGGCATCCTAGTATACCGTATAAATCATGACTAATAATAATAATAATAATTTCGTTATTAGTCTTCACAACCTGTCGTGCGGGTTTTTTTTTTCGTACGTGGCTGCGTGTATCGTACGTTTCCCACGTTGTACGTTCAACTTACGTACTCCTTGCGACTACCACGTTATTGCGTCGACTGCAAGGCAAACTGGCAAAAAACAAACCGCTCGTTATGCGTACGTTGTCGGTACTGAGCATGTGCAGACCGTGCTGATGATTAATCGGTAGCCCGAACGTAGCTAGCACGCAGAGAAAGTTCATCATGCACTAAAACGACGTGTCTGCGTGCTCTAAAATTCGTACGATGTATCTATACGTACGTTATCTTGCTATAGTCCTCATATATTTAAAGAGGAGATCCCAGACCCGTTGGCATTTTTACCTCGGCATGGGGATCACATTAGGAGTATTCGGCTTTTGACAATGAAGAATCGTATCTTGTCATAATGTTTTTTGATTTGACTTATTAATGATTTCAGTGTACACAGATGCTACTGCTGGAGAATACGCCGGGACAGTAGTGACGTCATAATTTATGCGCATCACCCAACACGTGCGTTTTGGACCCAAACAAACGGTGTGGCCATTTTCTGCCACACGTTAAGTCTATGGGGAAAAAAGTCTGACTCCGATTTTATACCATAACTTTCGTCTAAAACAAAAATAAGGGAAAACATGCCGGCCTATTATGCTGAAGGTTGTGATTACAAGCCAGGACGGGACCCCTGTCGTTATTTTCGTCTTCCAACCGAGAAAAATCAGTCTGAATTGTATGTTTACGTGTGCCTATTGTGTTAATACGTATGATTAGTGGACATGATCATTTGTTTGGGTCCAAAACGCACGTGTTGGGTGATTTACATAAATTATGACGTCACAACTGTCCCCGCGTATAGACCTGCGTCTAGCCGATTAGTCCACGAACCACCACTCACCTTTACAGCCTAAAACCTCAAATCTTAAGCTAGGATGATCATTCCATTCGGTAGGGTTAATCCTGATAAACGATGCCATGACTGACCTTGGAAATGTTGCTGTGACTATTGTGTGCATATCTGTATTGCCGGTAAACACCTGAAAGGAAAATTATGATACAACGACGTCCCGACGTGTTTGCAGGCTAAACGTATATCTGATAATCCGGCTCTAGAGTTTATCAAATTTGTTATAATAAATGTATGTTTTAAATTTATTTCCACCTGCAGTAATGTTTACCAATCCTTACTTCAAACATTGGTACTTCTGATATGGTCATATCGCCCAATTATACTTTTCAAAAATAGCCATACCGCTGAAAACTAATTCTAACACTAGTATACCGAATAAATCATGACTAATAATAATAATAATTTCGTTATTAGTCTTCACAACCTGTCGTGCGTTTTTTCTTCGTACGTGGCTGCGTGTATCGTACGTTTCCCACGTTGTACGTTCAACGTACGTACTCCTTGCGACTACCACGTTATTGCGTCGACTGCAAGGCAAACTGGCAAAAAACAAACCGCTCGTTATGCGTACGTTGTCGGTACTGAGCATGTGCAGACCGTGCTGATGATTAATCGGTAGCCCGAACGTAGCTAGCACGCAGAGAAAGTTCATCATGCACTAAAACGACGTGTCTGCGTGCTCTAAAATTCGTACGATGTATCTATACGTACGTTATCTTGCTATAGTCCTCATATATTTAAAGAGGAGATCCCAGACCCGTTGGCATTTTTACCTCGGCATGGGGATCACATTAGGAGTATTCGGCTTTTGACAATGAAGAATCGTATCTTGTCATAATGTTTTTTGATTTGACTTATTAATGATTTCAGTGTACACAGATGCTACTGCTGGAGAATACGCCGGGACAGTAGTGACGTCATAATTTATGCGCATCACCCAACACGTGCGTTTTGGACCCAAACAAACGGTGTGGCCATTTTCTGCCACACGTTAAGTCTATGGGGAAAAAAGTCTGACTCCGATTTTATACCATAACTTTCGTCTAAAACAAAAATAAGGGAAAACATGCCGGCCTATTATGCTGAAGGTTGTGATTACAAGCCAGGACGGGACCCCTGTCGTTATTTTCGTCTTCCAACCGAGAAAAATCAGTCTGAATTGTATGTTTACGTGTGCCTATTGTGTTAATACGTATGATTAGTGGACATGATCATTTGTTTGGGTCCAAAACGCACGTGTTGGGTGATTTACATAAATTATGACGTCACAACTGTCCCCGCGTATAGACCTGCGTCTAGCCGATTAGTCCACGAACCACCACTCACCTTTACAGCCTAAAACCTCAAATCTTAAGCTAGGATGATCATTCCATTCGGTAGGGTTAATCCTGATAAACGATGCCATGACTGACCTTGGAAATGTTGCTGTGACTATTGTGTGCATATCTGTATTGCCGGTAAACACCTGAAAGGAAAATTATGATACAACGACGTCCCGACGTGTTTGCAGGCTAAACGTATATCTGATAATCCGGCTCTAGAGTTTATCAAATTTGTTATAATAAATGTATGTTTTAAATTTATTTCCACCTGCAGTAATGTTTACCAATCCTTACTTCAAACATTGGTACTTCTGATATGGTCATATCGCCCAATTATACTTTTCAAAAATAGCCATACCGCTGAAAACTAAATTCTAACAACCTGACCTGACTCCTTCTCTAATATAAATCTATTAGGCTTAACCCGGATATGTCATTAAAATTAACCTTTCAAAATCGGCAGACCTTTCAACCAGAGAATGACCAATTTCCGAGTTTTTGTGGCCTTAGAGCTCCTTAACACATACTGCAGTGCTCCTAACACAAACTAATATATGTGATGGCGACAGAACACTTTTCGAGAAAATGATGAAAATAGGCAGCGAAAAATAAAGAAAATAATAAGAATTTCCAGCCGATTTTCTGTTGTAAAATGTGATCGCCTAGAGTAAGATGTCATTTTAAAGTTTAGAAAATGCTGTAACAGATGCAATGATAAAATCAAAATTGATATCATCGGCAAAGTCCCCCCTTTCGGTGTGAGCCATCACATATTTGAAATGTACCAATCAAAGGATAGTACTTGGTACCAGTACCAAGTTGGGTTTCCTTAGTATATCGAAAGCCTAAACAAGGTGAACAGCCTAAACAAGATTAAGTAGGTCATACAAATTATGCACATTTTTATTTTAAAAAGTATCTATTTTGGAATTTAGTCCTAGGTCAAAAACTCGCACTCTTAAGGGGTTTGTCACCCTTTATTATAAGCCTAGACCACGTCAATATTGCGCAAATTGACCAATCAGAAAGCACGATTTGTGAAATTCATCCTGGTTAACATTCGGAATCAGCAGGGGTGTATTTCACAAAGCAGATCGTAAGTTCTATTCGTAAGTACATTCGTAAGTTTATTAACGATCGTGGCTACGAATGATCGTAAGCTCCCCTGGAGAAAATCGAGTACAATTCTAGTACCCATTCCTGAGGTGTAAATTTGGAACACAAAGTCGAGTACAATTTGGTGTACTCGAATTGTACATAAAGTGTACTAGAATGATGTTTCAAATGTGCACATTCCGATCTTGTACTAGAATTGTACTCGATTTCTACCAGGGTCCATTTCATCATGCACTAAAACGACGTGTCTGCGTGCTCTAAAATTCGTACGATGTATCTATACGTACGTTATCTTGCTATAGTCCTCATATATTTAAA